>OZ010677.1:36818761-36961930 GCA_963932185.1 Troglohyphantes excavatus
TTCAGTGTGTTCGAAAAAATCGTTACGCAGCGTTTCACCTGCCATCTTTCACCATCGGATTTCAACAGGCACCAGCCGTAACCGTTCCGAACGTATTCACAATGGCGGTCGTATATTTTGACAAAAAAATCCACACGCTACTTCGTTGGCGTTATTATTTGCAACGATTCCCACGATTGGTTCCGAAATGGAAATTGCCTGTAAACTTTGTAATTATAATTGTAATACATGATGGGAATTCCGTTAAAGCCTCTGGTAAGTATTATCAAGCGGGTGAAAGTTCGTGGGAAATAATTATTCCATTATTGAGTTAATGAATTAATCTAACATATGGAACAAGAGCAGCCGTACTGCATTCATTATATGATTTTACTTATTTTATGTTAACCATATGGGCTCCATTCGTTTAAATTATAGGGGAGAGTGGGGCTGGGTCACAGTACTACAATTTCACAGTTTAAATTTTAAATACGCTGAAATGACAATAATTGAAATTCTAAAAATCAAAAATTGTCGGGTAAGCACATTCATATTGTAACGTTTGGATTGATTCGTCAATGCTTCGTTCCAACTAGAAATGTTCTTTTAAAAAAATCTACAGATAATTAAAATTCTGCAGATTTTCTACAGAAATCTGCAAATTTGAAGACTATGTTTAACAAGTAATGTAACCTACAAATTTCTATAGATTTTACTGCAGAATTTTGAAAACGTTGAACTTGGATATTTCTTAACAAAAAATGCAATTAATTTTCTGCAGGTTTTATATATTTGAAATGCTGGATTAAAAATTATAGTTTTTGTAAACTTGAAAAATCTGTAGCGCATTAATATAATATTTACTATAAACTCCAAAACTATATTGATTTAAATTTAAATATCCAAAAGGTCCGGTAAAAAAAAAAATATTATCTTTCGTCTCTTACGCAAGATAAATATTATATCTTGCGTGCGTGTGCTTGTTCAGTCTGATAATCTTTCTCTAGATCTCTTCCTAGCTTAAGCTCTAGATCTCTCCGTACTTGTCGTAAGTTTAGACTTGTTGGTATAATTTTGCTGGTCTTGCACTTTCAACCAGATTAAGTGTTCTATGCCGCAATTAAACATGGCTTCGTAGATAAGGTCAAGTCCTTCATAGAGGAAGTTAATTGTTTTCGTAGATGAAGTGCTGAAGCCCACCTTCGTTGATGAAGTCAGTATCTTCGACAAATCGTCACACACAAAATTTCACACCACGTAATTTTTACACAAATCAATGGACTCTGGTATGACTCCTTGTTCTCTTCAATGTAAGCCCACACTCGCTGCTTCCAGTCGATTAGAACTGAAGTTACAGCAGTTAAATAGGCAGTATATAACAGAAATGTGACTCAAATTCTCCCTAAAGCGATACAAAAAAAAGGTAGGTTGGTGTATTAGTTCGCGCCGGTTCGACGCCGCCTACCGTCTTTTACACGGTAGTAAATCATTTATCTCCATAAACCCATTCCCCCTGGAGTTATGTGACTTTAAAATATCAACACGTCGCGCAAGTTTATTCCAGTGACCTCTGTACACCCGGACCGAGACATATTCTCGTGAAAATATGTGAATACTCCTCAAACCTTTCGGGCAATCTTAAAATTTGCTTACATAAAATCTTTGCAATAAAATAAAGAACATTTATCTGAAATAATTTTGAATGAACTACCCAAAAAATATTAGCAAAGCAGAAAAAAAATTTACAGAAACCAAACATAGATGGCGCCAGGTATACCCTAACTCTGACACTACGATTTCTTATGGATAGAAACTTTAAATATTAATTTTAAAAATAACTAACACAAATTTTAAAATTCTGGTTCTCAGGTGCCCAATTAGAGGTGGAATAGTACTTATGTTGAAAATTTCACACATTTCCTGGCATAGGAAGTATGGTTTTTGCGTGCCACAAAGAGACTCTTTCTTTTATTATTATAGATAATCAGCTCACGGTCCATAATTTGTAAATACTTTGCTCGAATGTCAGATCGAGAAGTTCCAAACTATACAACGTTTTCATATTCGCTGTGATAAGAAACTAAAAGTGTAGTATTCACTTCCTTACCGCACAATTGCGTTTAAGTTTACTGCGCAAATTTAAGACGATTTGATTGCCTTGCATGTTTAAGGAAACTAAATACCCTCGATAAGACTTGTTATTTAACCCAAATTGATAATTAAAGTAAACAACTGAATCATAATCTCTACGTCGTATTTAACGCAAAATCATTGCTGAATAGGCATTCTTTTTAAAATTTTATCTTGAGAGTATAATTTTTTACAAAATTTATAAGTGACGACAAATGGGGGGAAATGACCGTTGGAAAGAAATCCCTATTGCCACTTAGTGATATCATTTGATATTGAAAACAACAACTGAATGGTTAAGAACTACTATTAGATATATTAAAATACAAATGCAACGTTAAAATACGCAATAAAAGTCCGTAATAATCCGGACATGTTTCGGGAGATACATCACCCTTCATCAGCGGAAAATGTAAAGTCTGTGTGTAATGAAATATAAATAAACCCAAAGAAATCTAAAATGTTGCCAAAGACTAAAAAACTAACTAAAAACTATTACAAACGGTTGGAGTTAACTATTGTGTGCCAACAAGCGGGAAACATTGGGACCGCAAACGTTTCATTGACAACCGAATCAATATTACTAAAAATATGAAACGCCTCCAGGAAGTCAAGTTCAAATGGAGATTTAGGTTTGCAAATTAAATGTGAGTTAGAAAAATTAAATATATGACCATGTTCCCAAGAGTGCTTGGCAATGGAGGACTTCTTTATTTCTTGTTTAACAGTATGTGCTTGGTGCTCCTTGATACGAAATCTTAATGCTCTCCTTGTTTGACCAATATATGACATGCCACATTGACATGAAATACTGTATATGCCCCAGTTATTAAGATCGTCAATAGGGTCTTTAAGTTGTGTGAACGTGATCTTATTGATAGGTGAAAATATGGAACGTATGTCGAACCTACCGAGAATTTTAGAAATTTGATGGCTGATCTGGGGATAATATGGTAAAACAACTAAAGACTTAGATCGCTCAGATAGACTAGAATTTTTAAATGGATTTTTAAGTTTATGTAGGGCCTTATCAACGACGTTGGGTGAGAAACCTCGATCCACGGCGACGGCTCTCAAATAATTAAGTTCAGTCTGGAGTGAATCGGGTGTAGAACAGATGTTAAGAGCACGATTAACAAAAGTGTAAAATGCAGCCATTTTTTGTTGTATGGGGTGGCAGGACTTAAAATGAGGGGGCAAAGAAACTGCGAAGGGTTTTCTATATACGGTGGTGGATAAATGGTCATCTTTACGAGTAATTAAAACATCAAGGAAAGGAAGAGTATTGTTGGATTCGGATTCGGCAGTGAATTGTATTTTAGGATCTATGGAATTTAATACAGGGAGAATTCCGTCAACTTCTCCGGTGGAGTTGTTTAATAGGGCGAAAGTGTCATCAACATAGCGGATCCAAAGGGGAAATTTAATAATGGTGAAAAGTTTTTCTTCAAAATAATCCATATATATATCACTGAGTATGGGTGAAAGAGGGCTTCCCATAGCCAAACCCTCCGTTTGTCTATAAAAATTACCTTCAAATACAAAAGTGGTTTGCCAAAGACAAGTCTTTGTAAGGGAAATCAAATCATCTATTTCAAATTGTGTGAAATGAAAAACTCTGAGGCGACCTTCAAGGCACTTTAATGCGCCTTGAATAGGAACGTTGGTAAATAAAGATTTTACATCGAAAGACACCATGTGGAGATCTTTGGCGTTTATGTCTTTGATAAGTGAAACGAATTGCATAGAGTTTTTAACAGTATATCTATTGGATTTCAAAAGAGGTGAAAAAATGGTGACAAGATATTTGGCTAGTTTGTATGAAGCCGTACCTATATTAGACACAATAGGACGAAACGGGATATCAGGTTTGTGAACCTTGGGTAGAGCATATAACCTGGCTGTATTGGATATGGACGGAATAAGATAATTTTTAGAGGAAATAAAATGGCTGTCCTTTATTATTGATTTGATCACCTTAAGTTCATTCTGTGATGGATCACGTTTAAGTTGGATGTAAGGTCCCTCAGAGAGCAGGGTAGTAACACTTTCTGTATAAAGGGTTCGGTCTAAAACCACAATTTGTCCGCCTTTATCAGCCCTGGTTAAAACAATTGAAGGATTTGATTTTAATTCCTTGAGAGTGGATAATAAAGAACAACTTTACAACCTACATCTCTATTTGTCCAAATGTGTGCCTGAATTTTTCCAACATGATTTGAGATCATGGGAATCCGTTTCATATGAAATTTTTTAAACAAGAACAATTACAAACTAAGAAACTTGATAATTTGATACATCAACAACTAGTGGTCGATACTGCACACTTATATCAACCCGTTAATAAAGACGCAGTGATTAATCTTTCCAACTTTCCTTTAGACAACAAACAAAAGCAAGTCCTTGCACTTAACGCTAATTTTGCTATTGCATCCAAACCCTCATTTTCTAGACTAATTGCTCCTGTGGAAAGGACGTTCGTCAATAGTAGTTTATCTCAAACACAGAAAGATTCCATTAGACATCTAATACTAAATAATGTTAATTTTAATTCCAAGAATTTTGTACCCAATCTGAATAAATATGAAACATCCACTCTCAAGGAATTAAAATCAAATCCTTCAATTGTTTTAACCAGGGCTGATAAAGGCGGACAAATTGTGGTTTTAGACCGAACCCTTTATACAGAAAGTGTTACTACCCTGCTCTCTGAGGGACCTTACATCCAACTTAAACGTGATCCATCACAGAATGAACTTAAGGTGATCAAATCAATAATAAAGGACAGCCATTTTATTTCCTCTAAAAATTATCTTATTCCGTCCATATCCAATACAGCCAGGTTATATGCTCTACCCAAGGTTCACAAACCTGATATCCCGTTTCGTCCTATTGTGTCTAATATAGGTACGGCTTCATACAAACTAGCCAAATATCTTGTCACCATTTTTTCACCTCTTTTGAAATCCAATAGATATACTGTTAAAAACTCTATGCAATTCGTTTCACTTATCAAAGACATAAACGCCAAAGATCTCCACATGGTGTCTTTCGATGTAAAATCTTTATTTACCAACGTTCCTATTCAAGGCGCATTAAAGTGCCTTGAAGGTCGCCTCAGAGTTTTTCATTTCACACAATTTGAAATAGATGATTTGATTTCCCTTACAAAGACTTGTCTTTGGCAAACCACTTTTGTATTTGAAGGTAATTTTTATAGACAAACGGAGGGTTTGGCTATGGGAAGCCCTCTTTCACCCATACTCAGTGATATATATATGGATTATTTTGAAGAAAAACTTTTCACCATTATTAAATTTCCCCTTTGGATCCGCTATGTTGATGACACTTTCGCCCTATTAAACAACTCCACCGGAGAAGTTGACGGAATTCTCCCTGTATTAAATTCCATAGATCCTAAAATACAATTCACTGCCGAATCCGAATCCAACAATACTCTTCCTTTCCTTGATGTTTTAATTACTCGTAAAGATGACCATTTATCCACCACCGTATATAGAAAACCCTTCGCAGTTTCTTTGCCCCCTCATTTTAAGTCCTGCCACCCCATACAACAAAAAATGGCTGCATTTTACACTTTTGTTAATCGTGCTCTTAACATCTGTTCTACACCCGATTCACTCCAGACTGAACTTAATTATTTGAGAGCCGTCGCCGTGGATCGAGGTTTCTCACCCAACGTCGTTGATAAGGCCCTACATAAACTTAAAAATCCATTTAAAAATTCTAGTCTATCTGAGCGATCTAAGTCTTTAGTTGTTTTACCATATTATCCCCAGATCAGCCATCAAATTTCTAAAATTCTCGGTAGGTTCGACATACGTTCCATATTTTCACCTATCAATAAGATCACGTTCACACAACTTAAAGACCCTATTGACGATCTTAATAACTGGGGCATATACAGTATTTCATGTCAATGTGGCATGTCATATATTGGTCAAACAAGGAGAGCATTAAGATTTCGTATCAAGGAGCACCAAGCACATACTGTTAAACAAGAAATAAAGAAGTCCTCCATTGCCAAGCACTCTTGGGAACATGGTCATATATTTAATTTTTCTAACTCACATTTAATTTGCAAACCTAAATCTCCATTTGAACTTGACTTCCTGGAGGCGTTTCATATTTTTAGTAATATTGATTCGGTTGTCAATGAAACGTTTGCGGTCCCAATGTTTCCCGCTTGTTGGCACACAATAGTTAACTCCAACCGTTTGTAATAGTTTTTAGTTAGTTTTTTAGTCTTTGGCAACATTTTAGATTTCTTTGGGTTTATTTATATTTCATTACACACAGACTTTACATTTTCCGCTGATGAAGGGTGATGTATCTCCCGAAACATGTCCGGATTATTACGGACTTTTATTGCGTATTTTAACGTTGCATTTGTATTTTAATATTCTTAACGCAATGCTCTATAAGACGAGTTTTTATCTTACTATTAGATATCATAGTAAAAATCTTAATATGAACAGTTTTAATGAGAAACTTTTTAAAGTCACCTACATAGAATACAATTCAAGGAGAGAAACACCACGTTTCGCTTTCGAGGCGATATATTCCGATACTATAACACCCTGGTAAATAGCACGATTGACTCGTTCGATAAGAAATTACGCACCAATACTTGTATAGCCTAGAAATAAAGCAAAGCACGAACGGATTGTGGATGGGACTAGGTGGTGTCGGTAGGAACAGCTTATTTACCCTCCTCCTGTTTGGGATTTTTTTTTTTGGCGACCAATTCCTATTTCGATAAATTGATGAGATGACGTTTCACGACACTGGCTGTTTATTTCTGGTCGTCCTCCGACACAGCCACGCGAGATTATATTTTTTTCGAATGTATTTAGCGCCATCTTACTTCCTAAA
Organism: Troglohyphantes excavatus; assembly: GCA_963932185.1. Classification (NCBI taxonomy): domain Eukaryota; kingdom Metazoa; phylum Arthropoda; class Arachnida; order Araneae; family Linyphiidae; genus Troglohyphantes; species Troglohyphantes excavatus. Next base: position 36,825,767 of record OZ010677.1, read on the forward strand.
AAAAGAATTATATCTACAAAAGCATCATAATCTTCTTCACTCATTTTTTTTCCTCTCTGACAATAAGAAAATTTATTAAGGGAAATTCAATTCCTTTCCCACTATCACTTACACATTTTGATACTTCCATTACAATTATATTTTACTGACCCTTGAAATATATTCAACCAGTAGCGGCGATTCGAGGGGACAGTTGCCCCCGCACTTTTTTCGGATGTTTCCCCTCACTTTTTTAATAAAACATAACCCCCAACTCCTCCCCCGTCACTTCTATAGACACTGGAAGAATGGAAGCAAACCCATTCCACCCTCTTGGCATTTTTGTACTACATGGGGACAATGGGAGTCTTCCGCAACTGCAATATACGATTCCATCCTCATAAATCTCAGTGGAATAATTTTATGGGGATAAATAGCATATCATCATGTAGAGGAAGGTGAGCCGCCTCCCCCTTATTCCTCTTCTTGTTCCCTCTTGATCATGCCCCCGCACTTTTAGCATCCAACTGCCGCCACTGTTTTCAACTGAATGTACCTGAATACTGAAGTACATTAAATGATACTGATAAAAATTCAATTCCCTTCGGTCCGCTTAAAAAAATAACAATAAAGGTTAACGATCGAAAAGGCGACAACCTCTGGATAAAAATACAAACAACTTTAACGACAAACTTAAAGCACTTAAAGTGCCCTTACAAATTTTATGTTGGGTATTAATAGCCGAGAAAGATATAAATGACGTTTTTGAACTTCTGTACGTCATACATACAGGCAGGCACGTAGGTAAGGGGGTGGTTCATGGGGTTCAAACCCCTCCCATTGAAAGTCAAGAAGAAAAAAAATTAAAAATCGAATTATTGTAAAAATCATAAAAATACTTTAAAAATCTAGAAAAATTACAATTTCTAGTAAAATACTTCTTGTTGACAAGGTATGAGGGAAAACCTGGTATTTTCCGTGGGTCCTATCCCGAAAAATAATTTTCAAAAGGCGTCAAAAGCATGTTTTGAGCTTATTTTTATCTCAAAAGCATGTTTTGAGCTTATTTTTATCTCAAAAGCGTAGCGTGACTTCATAGCATTTCATTAGCATTCGAATTTCGGCGACGAAGGGGAAATATTTTAAAACGGGATCCATATATTATTTTAAACAAGTAATCTCGAAATATAAATTTGTTCTCTAAATTTATTTCATAATTAGGGAGTGATATTTACTAATATTAAAACTAGTTAATTACTGATATTGGTAACGATTTCATGAAAAATAAATGACAAATGCAGCTGTTTCGATAATTATATGCCAACGTATTCCTGTTTACTTGAATAAAAATTAATAAGTTTAAAAAAATGGGGAGTTTTTTTTTTTGGGGGGGGGGGGATAAGTTACTCAGTCACTGAACCACCCCCATGAAAAATCTATACCTACGTGCCTGCATACAGGGACAACAGGTGGTCAAGCATAACGGAAACGGTGTGACCAATATCAATAAACTATGATAAAATTATAGATTTTCCTTTTAAATATTTAAACATAAATATAACTGAGACGTGATCCCGAATTCAAAGAAATAATTGGTAATAATAAGAATAGATAGTAGACTAAATGAGAAATAATGAAACCAAAAATTTAATTGACAATAACGGTTAACGTTAATCAGAAAGAGTTTAATGAATTAGTAATATCAAAAGTAAATAAAATTCACTGATTTCCTCCGTAAAAAAATGTAAGTTTCTCAAAAATATTTTTTTTGTTTACTAATTACTTTAAAATGTGAATAAATTATATTCTTTGAAAACTTTAAACGTTTCTTAGGAAAAGTTTAAAATGTAAAACTTTTCGACACATCAAGTAAATATAATTTTGAAAAACATTTAATTAAATAAAGAACAAATATCCTAAAAAATTTTTAAAGAAAATCTAAAAAAAAAATTACAGAACGACTTTTTAAAAAAAGAAAACAACGGACAAACACGTGGTGAACGCACTGTAAACAAAATGGCTCTCCCCCTCAGTTCTCAAGGAAGGAAGAAGAACTACCTGTTCCGAGATCGCTGAGTAGCATTGCACCTGTTATTCAGCGTGAAGAATGCAGGCATGCATGGACAAGTGTGTGTGGTGGGTGGGGGAAAAGAGAAGAAACCTCCCACAATGCATTGCGAGCGCGCGAAACACGTGATTCACCCGGCTTCCTCATCGGCAGGGCTGCCGAAAGGAGCGGGAAGATTTACATCGCCAAATTACGAATGATTTGATATAAAATATTTCGCCAATTCTAATTAATTTGTTCGTTGAGGTAAATTGTGTTTTTCGGAATTTATTTATTGTGGAATGATTTATCTGTTTGCGAATATTTGATTTGTTTTTTTTTTTTAGTGAGAAATATATATTTTTTGAACGGTTGCGGACTTTTTATTTATTTATTGCCTATAAAACGAAATCGAGGAAAATTGAAGTATCGTTTTCAACGAACGTACTTTTGAGGATTCCTGGATTTAAAAAAAAATATATGTTTTTTTTAGATATTGTTTATTGCGCAAATGTTTTTGAGAACAAAAAACGATGTTATAAAAAGTCTTTTTTATGATTCTAGTATCTGAACTATATGAAATGCATCGAACGTGACGTTGAATTCGAATACCTGTAATCGTTTATTTTCGGTTTTAGCTGTTAATCCAAAATGGATATCTAAAGCGTTTATCTAAAACTTGTAAACATTGTGACGTCATAGTGGCCATCGGTGAGGTACTGATCGAAATGATTCGCGAACATCATTCGAAATGTTCTTGGAATTGAAGTTAGAGAAATAATACTTCTAAAAAGCGTTTAAAAATCCAGAGAGTGTAAAGTTAAATAAATAAAAAATGTATATGAGTAGCCCAGATGCAAAAGAAGATATATGATCTTAAACAGTGGCGCCGGAACTTATTTTAAATAGGAAGGAAAAATTACGCTTTTAATATCTGGCATTTTCAAAAAATCTTATAAAACACACTCTTTGGATTAAAGTAGTGGCAGCAGCCATAACTGTTCCGGCGCCAATGAACTTAAAGTTCTTTTGAATAAATCGCCAAAAAAACCAGTCGAAACTTAACTATTGTTAATTCAATAATAACTTTTTTTTGTAAAATAAATAAATTCTCCCAAATAAGTATATTCACAGATTACTTTTAACTGGGTTTGAAAGAACTGCCGTCGCCATTTTGTTTTTGTTTCAAAAATCAACATTCCATCCAGTCCGAAATCAAACACTCACAACGATCATTTTTACGTTCGCTGGATATAGCTACTTTTGCTTCTGCTGAATTCTTTTTAAAGTTTTTATTGATAAAAAAACGGTTTTTGCTCATGTATTATATTTTAAAAGTGAAGAAAAAGTTATGAAGTACCTATTCATACCAAAATATCATTTTTCGAATTTTTGGATATAACTGTTTTTGCATTTGGGCAACTCACACAAAAACGTCAAGGTTCTGTCACCTTGGCATTCGATTTCTTGTTTTTCATCCTCAAAGAAAAAAAGAAAAGTTTATTGATCTTTGATTTCAGGATTGCTGCTACTGTTTGAACAGAACAACGTCTTCAAATAACTCAACGGAGATCGCATCAACCTCGAAATTCGCCAAAGACTCGTGGACAACGACCCATAAATTTTTTATTCGCAATTGCTTTCTTTTCCAGTGAGTCCGTTACAAGGAATTTCGTACGTAGGTGACGAAGATCGTCATTGACCTTCACGGTTGCTTTCAAGAAACTTATCCCTTTATAAGATAAGTGAATTAAGTGTGTTAAATGATTTTTTTAATTGTTAAATTATTTAAATAAAAATTATTTTTGATTTATAAATTTTATTTTAGATTTATAAATTTTATTTTAGATTTATAAATTTTATTTTAGATTTATAAATTTTATATTAGATTTATAAATTTTATTTTAGATTTATAAATTTTATTTTAGATTCATAAATTTTATTTTAGATTTATAAATTTTATTTTAGATTTATAAATTTTATTTTAGATTTATAAATTTTATTTTAGATTTATAAATTTTATATTAGATTTATAAATTTTATTTTAGATTTATAAATTTTATTTTAGATTCATAAATTTTATTTTAGATTTATAAATTTTATTTTAGATTTATAAATTTTATTTTAGATTTATAAATTTTATATTAGATTTATAAATTTTATTTTAGATTTATAAATTTTATTTTAGATTCATAAATTTTATTTTAGATTTATAAATTTTATTTTAGATTTATAAATTTTATATTAGATTTATAAATTTTATTTTAGATTTATAAATTTTATTTTAGATTTATAAATTTTATTTTAGATTTATAAATTTTATTTTAGATTTATAAATTTTAGTTTAGATTTATAAATTTTATTTTAGATTTATAAATTTTATTTTAGATTTATAAATTTTATTTTAGATTTATAAATTTTATTTTAGATTTATAAATTTTAGTTTAGATTTATAAATTTTATTTTAGATTTATAAATTTTATTTTAGATTTATAAATTTTATTTTAGATTTATAAATTTTATTTTTATTAAAATATATGTTTAAATTCTTATCATGTTCTATACAAAAAGTTTGCTTTTGGTTAAATAACGTCGCACTAGAGCTGCACAGCGGGTTATTGGTTCGGGGCCTATCTCGAAAGAAAGACCCGGGAACGATGCCCCGTATTTTTGAACCATGGTCAGATGACGTCTACACAAAAATAATCGCCTCTTTGCAAGTGTACTTAAAAATTGGTAATCATAGTTTTATATTTTACACTTTGGAAACAAAAAAAAATCCTCTAGTTAAGCAAAGAAATTATGAAATTCAGGTAAAAAATAATCAAATTTCACAAAATTTACATTTTTAATAATTACTAGACAAACCATATAGATAAAACAAAACAAATAAATTACACAAAGAAATCATTAATTAACAATCATGACATTTTTTTAAAAATTTCATATCACTCTCACTATCTCAAAAATATAATCGAATAATAAACACAGGTTATCGAATAGCTAATGGGCTTCGGGATCGGACGGTCTTAAGTTCGTGTCCTGGTTCAGCTAACTTACCCTGTAGAAAGTCAGGGGCAATATGTCTAGGCTCAAATATTCTGGTGTTGTGGCGCAAAAGGTTGGAGAGTGGGATGCCAAATCAGCTGTTCTCCTCGTCATCTGATCGTTGTCCCAAACTCACCAGGAAGTTTACACAAGTCTTTTCTTTGTAAGTATACCCAAAAATTGGTAATGGCACTTTTATGTTTTACATAAAAAAAAATCGGGGCTGTCTTTGGATTTTTCTGGATTGATCCAAATTACGTTGTTGTTTTTAATTTAAATGTTATGTTTGTTAAATTTTATGTTAAATGTTTAATTAATTATGTTGTTGTTTTTTAATTTTAAAATGAATAGAATTGTCTACAAAATATTAATTTGTGTAAATTACAGTGCCAAAATAATGTTCGCTTGTACCACAAAACTTCCTTTTATTAGCATCCTAGTTACAACCAAAATGAATTTTAATTAAAAAATATAATAACATGATCACAAACTATTGTGAAACCACCAAATTTCGAAATGAAGTTCTCACTTAAAAATATATATGTAGTGCTGCTGCCTAGTGCAGGTATCCGAAACTAACACAAATGATTTACTATTATTTTTCGTAGAGGAAACAAGTCATTTCATTTATATTTTGCAATTATTATTATTTATCTTTCCTATTAACTAATTTTAATTAGTTTTAATTTTAGTTTAACTACTAAAATCAAGCAAGGAAGTTATTGTATCACATATTGAGATAAAAATGCGCTCAAAATCTTAAAATTACGAAATAACTACTACGAAATTCTAAAATTTTACTTAACTCTTAACTTAAAGAAAATGGGGCAATTATTTATGAAATGTGACCTATTTTTTAATAAACATTTCCTACTATTTTCAGTTTCCCAATGAATCTTTATTTTGAGGAAAATAGGACATTTCAAACCTTCTGAAGAACTTTAAATACAGAGTACACTGCTAAAAATAGGTATTCAAAAATAAGTAAAATGTACTTATTTTTTAATAAATTCGATGCTTATCATGGCTCCGAATAAAAATGTTTCATTTTTGAAAAAGACATGTACTCAAAAATAAATACAATTAGTAAAAATGAATAAAAACAGCAGTTGCTTTCCGTCATAGGTTGCTTTCATAAATCGCTTTTAATAAAGATCAACAATTTCAACTACCGGGAATAGAACCCAGATCCTCAGGCACCGCAGTCCATTGCCTTATCCGTTGTACTACCAAGGTGACGTGAAGCAGTTAGAAGCAAAAGAAATCTTAATAAAGTGTGCCAAAAGAATGGTATGTAAGGTATTTAGTTGTAGTAACTCAGTTTATATTTAAGCAATCGACATCAAATAATGTGAAAAACCTTCTTTTGAACAAATATTTTAAGTTTGCCAGGTCACTTTGTAAAAATGGTTTGAACAGAAGCTGATATTAGCAATATTAAACCATACTGCTCGTTTTTGCAAAAGATTACTTAAAATTGAGTATGTCATCGCTCATTTACGATGCAATTGTACTCAAAGGGAAACGAGTAAGTCCATGTACTCATTTTTAAGCATATTTTCTTTTACAGTGTTATTTTTAGTATTGTGCTGAATAAATGATAAAATAATTTCACAAAAGTAGCCGAATTTTAAACAAAGAGTAGTCCAATTTTATAATGTTTAAAAGGTTAAAATTTCCCCCAAAAATCCGTATTTTCGAACTTTTTTTTTAAAAAATCCACACATTCTTAATAAAAGAATATGAAAAATATTTCTCTTTCTTAGTCCACATACAGCCCAGAACATGTCATAAAAACCGTATTTTATAGGATTCTCGAAATTTAAATTTGTTCTCGAAATTTAATTTGGGAGAGATTTAGTATTAAATTAAAAAAAGTTGTTGACTACTGTTAAAAATAGTTAATGACAATGATAACTTGCTTTTTCGAAAATCATCTGCTAATGTGTTCCTGTTTACTTGAATGAAAACTTTACTACCTGTTTACTTGAATCATTAATAAACTTATTAGAGAAAAAAAATTGTGGGGGGAGGGGGGTAACGTTTTGGTGTAAGGGGAGAAGTTTTGTTGATTTGAGGGGGGGGGGGAAGAATTCCTCATTCTAGGCCAGAGGGGGGCGGGGGGGATAAGGCACCTAAAGAAGTCCGTAGCTCAGTTACTGAACGCCCTCCCATTAAAAATCCAGCCCTTATAAAAATAAATTCCTACTGCACTAGTCCTCTGGTCTACATGTCGATGACAAGACTTCAAAAGCAGGTGTAATGTAATCGGTACCTTTTAAAATCTCCTACATAATACTCTTTGACTTTTCCGCTCTTCCTCTAACAAAAGTACAGCACCGGTACTTTGTTGTTAAATGGAGTCCGCCAAGTTGATTTGTGACCTACAAATTGAAACGTTAACCTTTCAGAAGGAGGCGTGAAAAGCCACGGACCACCCACCAATATCCAGCGATACCCAATACACAAAACAGGTATTCTTTAGCAACAATGCATCGCAGTGGGGAAGGGGGGTCGTAAAATACCCTGTTCCCTACCTAATGGATGTAGATCTCGTAAGTTATTTTTTTGGTCCTGTGGTCCGCGGACCATGGGTTCGCGGAGAGGGTTTTTGAGTAATAACTGTAGTAAATGGAATTCTTCCATCTCTTGCAGATATGAAGTGGTGTATTTTTTCGTTTCCACACCCGTATTTTCACTAAAGAGTATCTAATTAAATTATATTGAATTATTAAGTGATTTGAATCGTTACCTTAAATCTATATATGTATATAAAAAAAGTATGCGTAAGTTTGTTTTTTATTTAAATCTACAGTTTTATTTCGAGCTTGAGGAAATTTTGCACACTTGCAAACACTGAGGTTGGGGGGTTCAGAGGGTTCGAGGGTTGAAACCCCACCCATTGAAAGTCAAGGAAAAAATAATTAAAAACTAAATTACTGTAAAATTATAAAAATTTACAGTTTCTTTTTTTTTCTTCGAAAGGGGGGGGGGGGGGGGGGGGGGGGAGAGAGAATACCCCAGAACCCTTTCCTCCAGACAGAAACACGATGACGTCCTGTTAGGTTTAGTTTGAAATAAAAATAAGCTTAACATGTTTTTGAAGGCTTTTGAACTATTTTCCGGTGGCCCAAACCCCGGCAAATAGTTTACAAAAGGTCATTTTCATCCGAAACTAAGCTTAACATGACGTCATCGTGTTTCATTACATAGTATTTTGATTTGAGCTACAAAGGAAAAAGATCGCCAAACGGAGCCGTAAAAACAAGATGCTCCAGATCATGTCATGAAAACCGTATTTTATAAGGATTCTCGAAATTTAAATTTGTTCTCTACATTTATTTCATAATTAAGGTGAGATTTAGTACTAAATTTAAAAATAGTTGTTGACTACTGTTAGAAATATTTAATAGCAATGATAACTGTTGCTGTTTTTAAAATTTATTTGCCAATGTATTCTTGTTTACTAGAATGAAAATTAATAATTTTTTGGGGGGGAAAAAAAACGAGGGGGGGGGGAAGTTTGTTGATTTGAGAGGGGGGTTAAGGATTCCACCCTCTAGGCGAGGAGGGAAATAAGTCACATAAAGAAGGCCGTTGCTCAGTCACTGAACCCCCTCCCATTAAAAATTTAATGCCTACGTGTTTGCACACTTGACCTTCAAATCAAGAGGAAGGTCACCGTCTACATGAGATTTCGAAAAACCACTGCATCCTCCTGACCACCCTTTAACGGTAAGGAAAACGGCCAACACTTTACATAAAGGCCAAACATCGCCGGGTACTTCAACTAGTATTCTAGTAATTAATATAATTTAAGTTAAGTATTATCATTTTGCGCTGTTAGTACATTTATTTGCAAAATATATAACATTTATACTTGAATAACACTTAGCGTCAAAATGTTTCACCTGAATTTCATTTTTACAGTATTAAAAGCGGAAAGTTCCAATTGCGGCCCTTGGCAACCTTTTGTCAGGGCGATAAACAATCGTTTTCTTCTTTGAGAATATGATAAACCCGGCTCCCTTCGGCCGCAATTGGGCAATTGCCATTAAAAAGTGGTTTAAATTTTAACTTGGTGGCCGGTGGACATTCAAAAGTTGAGAACCACTGCCCTAGAAAGAATAAATGTCCGTAGTGAAAGTCGCAGTTTAGTGTGTACTGTTGATTTGTAATTAAACGTTAAAAAAATTTGTTCTATATGTAAATTCAATTTGTATATATTTGTTCCTATTTATGGAAGTATTTTATATATAGAAAAAAAAATTACAGATTTATATATTGAAATAAATTTTAAAGACGTTACACGTCACAGATTTGTTCCATACTCGTTTTATTTAATTTTAATAAGCACATTTTTAATTTTAATAGCAAATTTTAAGTAGATATTAAAAGATTTTGTACGGGATATTTCCAATCCCATGTCTCCATTTCCTCCCATCAACTTCCCCCTTTACCCCTCCCCCCCTCTCACCCCTTCAACTAGCCCCCTCTTTAACTTCTACCCCCCCCCTAACTTCCCTTTCAACAATGATAATAATTTAGGACTAAAAGGGAGGGAAAGTAAGGCAACAAAAGTAATAATTTTACCATTTCCAATGGATACTTCCTTTTAAAATAATAATAAAGAGGAAGCCGGGAACCATCTGTTTTTTTTATATATATATACTGTGTTCTTCGCTATGGAAACCGGGTATGCATTGTAAGCCATATAGCCAACTCACTTTTTTAGGTTTTGTTATAAAACCTTTAAAAAATGAATAATTTCTATTTAATAAAAAAATATTAACATTTTTAATTAAAAATTTGGTAGGAAATTTTTTTGATGGGTATACCAACAATCACACTGTAATAAAAAAGGTACTTAAAAATGAGTACCTGAACCTACTCGTTTTTCTTTGAGTACAATTGCATCGTAAATGAACGACGACGTACTCAATTTTAAGCAACCATACTTTCGCAGATATGAGCTGTGTGATTTAATAATGTTAATCTCAGTCTCTGTTAAAGCCATCTTAACAAAGCGAACTGACACACTTAAAATAGTTGTTCAGAAGATAGTTTTCTACACTATTTGATGTCGATTGCTTAAATGGAAACTGAGTTATTACAACTCAATTATCTTACTTTCCATTCTTTTGGCGCACATTTTAAACAAGTTTTCAGTTTATAATTTCTTCACGTCGCCCTGATACTACAACGCATAAGAAACTGGACTGCGGTGCTTTAGAATCTGTGTTCAATTCCCAGTAAGTCTTCGTTGTAATTGTTGATATTCATTGAAAGTGATTTATGAAGGCAGCCTACTTAGGCAAAAAACTTCTCTTTTACTCATTTTTGAGAAAATATCTTTTTCAAAAATGAAAGTGATGTAATCGGAGCTATGATAAGCATCGAATGTACTAAAAAATGAATACATTTTACTTATTTTTGAATACCTATTTTTAACAGTGCATAGCAGACAGACATACAAAGATTTTATTATTCCTTTAGTAAGCGCCCCTTATAATTTGAGAAACCCTACTCTCAAAACCAAAAAAATTCCATTGGTTTTATATACCTATTTTAAATCTTATCTGTGATAAGTATATAATAATCATTACTCTTCCAACATTATCTTATGTCTACTTTAGAGAATACGAAAACAGCATTGTTTTCGAAAAAAAGGGAACGGCACTAAAGTATTTTATAGCTTCTTGAGTGGCACTGCGTCAAGTGCTTGTCACACACAGACTTTTGTTTCAAAAACATATTTTGCAAGCAATCTTGCGAAAGAACGTCTTATCTGGAAAGAAATTGAAGTGTACTTGTGTACAATTACAGGTGGTGAACCTGCAGTGTTAAATTTATCTTCTTTTTTTTAAGTCCTCCTCATATTCATAAAAATTGACAATGCACTGCATTGCTGTATATACCTTGCTAACAATGAGATAGCATTCACAACCACTTTTTGTGTCTTAAGTGCTGTACCAACGTGTCCAATATCTGGCACTTAAATGTTAATCTTTCATAATGTAGAGAGCTCTCGACTACAAAACATGTTGGTGATAACATAGAAATGTTGAATTATTGCTCTGATAAGATTAATCGTGTAGTACTTATAAGGGTTGAGATGGATGAAATCTTTAAGAAAGTACCGTAACTTGGAGTTACTTATGAACCCACAAAAAAATTATTTTAAATGACTCCTGTCTGTTGCAACCTGTTGGTTAACTCACACCTGTTGCAGAGATGAATCGCGTCTATATTTTCGTGACAGCAGACTCAGGAATGATTTTTTAAAAAAATTGTTTTAATTCAAGTCCTTCACTGTCCAAGTAACCCTAATTTGTAATTAACTGTACAAAATCTCAAACGAATGCATATTGAGTTTGAAATTTGCGGGAAATATATTTTCGTTGTATTTCGTATGTTACTTTTACCATACGTATTTTGAATTTTATATGAGGGGGGAAAGCCAAGGGATACAAATGACTTTTAAAAAAAATAGAGTAAAATGGTAGTGATGAATAGTTAATACATAAGAAATGTTGGTAGCAAAGGGATTCAAGTAAATGTCTGTCACGTGCTGAAATCTAGCGGCGTAAGAATCAACTATTTAAAGTATCAGCTGTTTTGTTTTAACTTTAAACTGCGTTTCCTCAAAATAATGAGATTTTCCTCATCCCCTCTTGTAGTATTTAAATCACAATTAGGAATTAATCCTCAAATTTTAAGCGAAAGTCATTTACTTAGACCCCTTTTTGGACGTTATCTGGGTCATCAGTTCATGTTTGGTTCTTATACTTTACTTATATTGTCAATATTCAATCGAGTCTTGGCGGCTGAGTGGATCGAGCGTTGGACTCTGGAACAAGAGGTCCGCGGTTCACGTCAACTCGTTGATATTAGGTTATTATATTGTTTAAAATCGTTCTCAATTTTGACGAAATAAATGTCGCTAAAAAAAATGACAAAATGAATTTCCTCAGTGTGACGAAATATTTAATCAGAGCCTATAGCAGGCGTTTGTGTCGTCAAATATGACGAAAGTTGCGTCAAATATGAGAATGCCTTTTTAACACTGAGTCCAACCGAAGCTTCGAGCATGGATCGCCTCATAGTAGAAAAAACATAAGGTTACAATCTCGCTAACATCAAAGTGAAGCCAACATGTATGGCCTCAGACACGTGGCTTAATGCGTCATTCCATTCATAAATGTTTTCTATTTCATTCCTAAAAATTTCCTGTACTTCATGAAGTAATACATTTACTATTATTTCCAAATCACAAGTCAATCGCGAACGATTTCGCATTCATACATTTTGAAAGGAAGTCACGTGTCTGGTGGCATCAGGTCTGAGATGCAGGGCCTGATTACCGAATATGCCCAGGAAGCCCAGGCTTGCACTTTATATTTTTGAGGGGCCCCCAAATCACCCATTTTATATAAATATTTAACAATTCTAACACACTTTGCTAATAAATTTACCTTAAAAAAGTGGCATTACTAATTTTAACAACAAAAAAGTTGCCACTTGTGTTAAATTTGTTCGAATATTGGAAAAATAATCAAAAACATATGGAATATTGGGAATATTTTCATTACTTATTAATGTTTATTAAATATTATTTATAATGTTTAATAACGTTGCCATCCAGGGGCAAGGATTTTTTTGTGTATGTAAAAGCTCGATTTGATGTTCTAGGGATTATATGAGAGCAATGGGGCCCCATTTAAAGGCGGGTTTCCCCTGCTTCAATATCTTAATCGGGCCCTGCTGAGATGTTAGCATCACGATGATGACGTCATATTCGCTCTACTACAGTCCATTCATGCTCGAAGATCCGAAGTGCTTTAGCATAGAAAGAGATAAAAATATAGATAAGTTTAATCGTTTTTTTTAATTAACATACACGCAAATGAGATAGCAGAAGAAAAAAAATGGTTATTTTCTCCCATTAGTAATATATTCACCGTTTCTCAAAGACCGCATTATCAATGTCCAGTTTAACTACAGCACCCCATTGCTTTCATTCCACTGTGCAATAATACTTTCACCTGTTTGCACACCTATGGAGAGTACTCGAATACCCGCTGTGCACTCGATGCAACCCCCTGACCTCGAGTGCGATAAAGTACATCACCTGAATTGAGCCACTGTCAACGATTTTTATCTGTTTGGTTAAGGGGCAGGTTGACGGGGGTCAGGCGTCGCGTGGATGCGCCTGACCACAAGTATAGTTAACATTAACCTTCTTTTGTGGACAGTCCATTACGTAACATAACAATGGAAGTAGAGATTGCGTATGAAGAAGGCAATGGTTGGCATTAACTGCGCTGTTAATAACACTGGTCAACAGTGGTTTTGGTGCCAAAGATTTTGGAGATGATTTCATATGAATTTGATGCCCTGAATTCAAATATGCCATTAGTTTTTGCCTATCAGCTCGAATTTTTAAAATATCAACATTTTAGTGAATTATACATTACACTATTTTTAAAGAAAAACCATAGTTTAAACAAACAAATTAAACAGGAATTTTTTATTATATTACACAGATATTTATTATATACAGAAGAAAACAGAAAAAGTAATCATTTAAACCAATTACTCACTGAACATTTCGGAAACTTCTTTTGCGTGACATTCTTGAATGCATTTTAGAACAATCCCGTTTTAAAGTCCAGCAGTAATCTGCCATCATGTGAGTATCCCATCTTCCTTGATAACGATCCTCCATACATTTTATATCTTGGTGAAATCTTTCACCTTGCTCCTCACTAATATCGCCTAAATTATCAGGAAAACGGTCTAAGTGGCTATGTAAATAGTGCACCTTAATGCTCATGTTACACCCAAGGGATCTGAAATTATTCAGCATCTCGTTGACTAATTCAACATAGTTTTCTGCTTTATGTTTACCCAGAAAATTTTGCACAACTGAAACAAATGAATTCCAGGCTTTTTGTTCAATCTCATTCATTGAATTTATGAAGTCAGGGTCTTTAATCAGCTGCCTTATTTGTGGGCCATCAAATATTCCTGCTTTAATTTTTTCATTACTCAGCTGTGGCATTTTTTTCCCTATATATGCAAAGCATGATCCATTCTTATCAAGAGCCTTTACAAACTGCTTCATTAGACCCAGCTTGATATGCAATGGTGGAAAGATTATTTTCTCTCGTGGAACTAAAGGATCATTGATGATATTCTTTTCCCCAACATCCATGTTTTCTCTCCTAGGCCACTCTTTTCTAACCCAGTGTTGCGTTTTATCTCTGCTATCCCAGAGGCACAGGAAACAAGGATATTTGGTGTGGCCACTTTGCTGTCCAAGGAGAAAGTTTACCATTTTCAAGTCTACACAAATCACCCATTGGTGTTCATGATACTTTATTTTTTCCAAAACCAAAGCTATGATGTCATATTGCTCTTTCATTTTCGTTGAGTGAGCAATTGGTATTGAGCCATATTTGTTCCCATTATGAAGAAGAACACATTTCAAACTTCGCTTTGAGCTGTCAATAAATAAGCGCCAATCATCCGGAAAGTATTCAGGAAGACCCATTTTTACCAGGAGTTCTCTAATAGCATGACAAAATACAAGATTTTGTTCTTCAGAGAAAAAAGGGAGCAGATCTTTTTCTCTTGTACGATAAAATGTAATTTTTGTTCCTGGTTCAAGTAAATTTTTTTCCTTCAACCTGGAAGCCAGTAATTCAGAAGCTTCTTTAGACAGATTGAGATCTCTAGTGAGGTCATTTAACTCATCTTGGTTGAAACATTGAGGAACTGATGCTATCGTTTCAAAATCACTGTCATTTTCAGTAGTATCACAATTCTGATCAGAGAGACAATATTCGTCCTCACTGAGTTCTGGTAGTTGGTGAAATGTTAGAATTGGCACTTCTTCTGAGTGAGGGATAGGGCGTCTTGCAGAGACTAAATCTGGATAAGTCCACTTGTTACGGTTCTTTCGATTGATTCCAGTAATATTTACTAGGCAGAAGTAACAGTCATCGAAGTGATTTTTTGGTTCTCTCCAAACCATTGGTACTCCGAATTTCAGACTTTTCCTTTTCCCGGTGGTCCACTGTCGTAAATGCTCTGTACAAGTTTTACAGACAATATGTGGTGCCCAGGTTTTATCCTGATCACCAAGCTTAACACCAAAATATGCATGATAAGCCCTCTTTACAAAGTCACTAATAGTTTTTCTGTTTTCCAGTAACGTGTATTCTCCGCATATATAGCAAAAAATATCAGGATGATGTACACAGCTTCTTCTACTTGAACTCATTTTATTTCTGTTCAAGAACACAAATACAACAATTCACATTAACAATCTACGTTTTAGATTTACTTCTTAACAATTCGTTACTAAAGAGAAATTTCATACAAAGCTAACTTTTATCTGTCTCCACCGCGGGAATTCATAAACTAATCTCAACTCTCAACTGCGGTAGAAGCTTTGAAGGTCACTTCAGGTACTGGACAGACATCTCCATCTATCGGATTTCTATGGAACTAACTGGACGGCACTATTAAGTAGGATTAAATCCCACTTATTAACAGTTTGTCAACCAATCAGTTATACATCTCATATGTCATATTGTTAATGTTCTTTTTATAATAAATGAATTAAAATAATAATTATTTTTAAAAATAACTAATTTATTATTATTTTACACTCAATTGGTTACAAAAGATGACTGACAATAGGGCAAAAATACAAGAATCAATCGCTGTATAAATTTTACAACACTCATACTTGAAGCTACTAAATAGAAAAAAGCATTCATAGATAAATGAATTTATCTAAAAATCTAGAGCTGATAGAGAAAAACTGCTTTCATATTTAGATTCAGCAATAAATATATAGTTAAAATCTGCTCTAAAATCCTAGGCACCAAAAAAAAAATTTTTTTTTGTTGGCCTGTGTAATATTTACTCAAAATATAAGTAAAATTCACTCATTTTTGAGTCAGGCACGTAGGTATAGATTTTTCATGGGGGTGGTTCGGTGACTGAGTAACTTATTCTCTCCCCCCCCCCCCCCCCCCTCAAAAAAAATACCCCCCTCCTTTTTTTTTAAAATTTATTAATTTTTATTCAAGTAAACAGGAACACGTTGGCATAGAAGTATCGAAACATCTACATTTATCATTTATTTTTCATGAAATCATTACCAATATCAGTTATTAACTATTTTTTAAAATTAGTACATATCACTCCCTAATTATGAAATGAATTTAGAGAACAGATTTAAATTTTTAGATTCCTTGTTTAAAATAATATATGGATCCCGTTATAACATCTTTTCCCTTCTTCGCCGAAATTCAAATGTTATATAATGAAACACGATGACGTCATGTTACGCTTATTTTGAGATAAAAATAGCGTCAAAACATGTTTTTGAAGCCGCCTTTTGAAAACTATTTTCCGGGATAGAACCTCCGGAAAATACCAGGTTTTTCCTCATGCAACTCAACAAGAAGTATTATACTAGAAATTGAAATGTTTCTAGTTTTTTATAGTATTTTTATGATTTTTACAGTAATTCGATTTTTAATGTTTTTCTTGACTTTCAATGGGAGGGGTTTGAACCCCCTGAACCACCCCCTTACCTACGTGCCTGTTTTGAGTACATTCGATGCCTTTCATAGCTTCGCATACATGCGTTTCGTTTTTGAAAAATACATGTACTCAAAAATGAGTAAAAAGAGCAGTTGCTTGCCTACGTAGGCTGCTTTCATAAATCATTTTAAATAAATATCGACAATTACAACTAAGACTTACCGGGAATTGAACCCAGATCATGTAGCACCACAGTCCAGTTTCTTATCCGTTGTATCACCAGGGCGATATGAAGAAGCTATAAACAGAAGAAATGTTTTTTTAAAAAAGGTGTGCTAAAATAATAGGAAGTAAGATTAGTGAGTAGTAATTACTATTTTCTTTGATTTTATATTGAAGTATTGGATCGCGATAAAGTTTAATCCCGTGCCATTGGCAGAATGCTAAATTATTCACGTTAAGAAAATGGAATGGAATAAGCTATGTTTCAATCAAATTGTTTTCTGACGCCATTTTGTATTACTTTCCATCAAATCATAGACTAATTTTGCGTTTCAATTTAAGCATTAATTGAATGGTTGTTTTCAGTATTATGCTTTCTCTTCGATATTTTCATACAGTAATAATCTCTCGGGGAATTCGTCTTTCCAGAATTGCATTTCAGAAACGTCAGTGGACATAGCATTTTGCTGACAACCCACACTCACAATTTTCCGCTACGCAACTGTTCGATATAAGTCTCATTATTGTTTAGAATAAATTTTAATTACTAAATACTTATGAGAATGTAAGTCCTTTTATTGTTTAGAATAAATTTTATTTACTAAATAATTACGAGAATATAAGTTTCATTATTATTTAGAATGAATTTTAATTACTAAATAATTATGAGAATGTAAGTCCTTTTATTGTTTAGAATAAATTTTATTTACGAAATAATTACGAGAATATAAGTTCCATTATTATTTTGAATACATTTTAATTACTAAATAATTATGAGAATGTAAGTCCTTTTATTGTTTAGAATAAATTTTATTTACTAAATAATTACAAGAATATAAGTTCCATTATTATTTTGAATAAATTTTAATTACTAAATAATTATGAGAATGTAAGTCCTTTTATTGTTTAGAATACATTTTATTTACTAAATAATTACGAGAATATAAGTTCCATTATTATTTAGAATTAATTTTAATTACTAAATAATTATGACTATACCCCTAGCGGTCGCTTGCGTTGATTGGACCTTGCGTCGTCCCAAAACACCTCTTCTATAAAATACTAAGCACAAATGAATTACAGAGAGGTCACAAATTATTGGCCGATAGTCAATGTTTAGATATATCACATTTAGCTGTATTGGCATAATAAAACATCATTTTTGCCTAACTACTTCGCTTATATTTAAAACAAGTCTCTTACCTTTAGTAGCAACAAACACCAGTTACTTAAAATATAGCACAGATAATTGTTTATTATGTGTAGTTAAAACGCCAATGACCATATCCCAACAATTTGTGAGCTGTTAAAAATTAGGGGGGGGGGGGGGGGGGGGTCGGAGACTCGCTTCCAAACCCCCCTGGTGCAACGGGCCTGATTCCTGGTCGTCAGGTCGTCTTATACCATAATTTGTTTCTATTTAATATTTAACAAAATGAAAAAGTCCACTGTTTTAAAATTAGTTCTTCAATTAAACGGAATTCCTACGATAATTAAACATTCTATTTTGAGAAATATAATACCAAGTAACTGTCGAGGAATAAAAGACAAGAATTCCTTATCAACCCCTGTCTCGAATACACGTCGTCGTGACCACCTAATTTTATCTTTCTAGCAATCCTCTTGTTTGCTCAACATGCTTCTGATAAGTGTATCGTGTTCTTCGCCTTATCAATAGCCACTTTACTATCTACCATTATATAGATATTAGTAATGTCGTGTCAGCTATAAATGAATATATACACGTGTTTTTGCAATTAAATATTTATTGTATTTCGAAATTGTGGCTTGGTACTATTTAAGTTATAAAAAGACTTTTTTTTTATTACATAGAAATAAAAATATATATTTTTATTTCAAGATATATAAAAAAAAGCCGAATACATTATATTTATTAAAAAAAGTAATTAAATATGTTTTTGTGTTAAAACTCTTCAGAATAGCTTATTGTTCAAAATATAAAAATAAACAAATACCGAAGTTTATTAACTACTATTAATGGTGGTCACAAATTGTTTGGTTTAACTACAAATAATAAACAATTATTTGTGCTATTCTTTAACTACTTTGTTTGTTGCTACTAAAACTAAGCGACTTGTGTGAAATATAAGCGAAATAATTGGACAAAAATAATATTTTATTATGCCAATATAACTAAATGTGATGCAGCCAAACAATGACCATCTACTAAAAAATTATTTGTCGGCGCCAAGTTGAATAGTTTCCAAAAAATTGTAGCGGTGTATATTCAATGTTAAAATAGTAGTAACAGACATTTTTTTGGTGTTTGTAAACGAATTCAAGAAAAAAATACCGTATGACAACTATCTAAATTATTTGAACACCCGTCTTTTGATGATTTAATAGTTGATAATAACAATTTATGTCGAATTTCCCAACGTTACCATAAATATTTTCGAAATCTATCGAAAGTTCCCTGAAAATTGTCTTCAAAATAACCGAATCTCCTTCGTCGCGAATTGGCTATAACGAAGTTGATTGGTCAAAACTATGAAATATCCATACTTTCATAATTATTGAAAGATAAAAATAAGATGAAAAATTAACATATCAGAATATGTTCCACCATTTGTAACCGTTATTAAAAGTGCCCATTCTTTATAAAATAAAAATATCTTACAAAAATAATTTAATCCAAAGTTATCGGTACAATCTTTAAAAAAAAAATCTGTATTCTTAAGTATTCCAATTGTTAGAACTTAAAAGGTAACAAAATGTTAAGTGAATATTCATTTAATCTCCTTAGCCATTTGGAGTTCTAGCCATTTGGCTTAGGAGATTAAACGAATATTTAAGTGTTCAAGTGCTAAGCCCCTTTAAGATTTACTGTTCGAAAAAATAAAACACATTCCATTATCAAACAAAAGGATTAAGTTCTACATCGCATTACACTTAAATATCGATATTTTTCTTTAAAAAAATCAAAATGAGATGAACTATTTACCTGTAAGCCCCACCATTTTCGTAAATATAATCTTATAGCGTTAATATTTTGGATTACAAAAACTACTTTCGTAGAGATAACCTTATTCGAATTCGCAAGCTATTTAAAATGTTCGAAACTCGCATCGAAAATCCACTTTATATGGGCTGGGCTCTACAAAGAATTGTAATGGGTATTATCCATAGAGAATATTTTACCCTTCTTCTAAAGCAACTTGTTAAATTTCAAAGACTTAAGTATATTAGTAAAATCGTATTATTTTCTCACAGAATATTATCTCATTTGATTTTAAAAGGATAACATCGCTTATATATGACGCGTTCAGAGCTACAGTGGATCAAGTATATGAGTTATAGTTTTGAGATAATAAAGGTAAAAGTTTATTAAAATTAGTGGAATCCTAAAGTGATTTACAGTATAATAATGGAATCTGTTAGAAAATAGCAATAGCAGCGACTTGGTTCATTGTGGCTCTGAAAATATACATAATTAACAAGTATTAATTCGTAACAAACAATTCTTTTATATACTTTTGCACTTTATTTTTTTTAGCTCTGAACGCTTCATATAACAACTTAAGCACAGAGCTGAGGTCGTACAAATGAAAGTATACAGAAATACAACATATGTATTGGAATATATGCGATTACAAAGTGATTATTATTTATTATAAATCAACATAACACAATACTGAATGATAAAAGTAGGTCCTGTCCGTGGCTTTAAAGGATAATCAACATAAATAACAAGGCACTGCGGTAAACAATTGAAAATACAACAGGGCTTTTATATCATGGATATTATCGGAAAGATATAATCAGTCGTAGATACGTCATTTCGGTACTCAACTCTTGTAAACCTGTAAATACACCCTGGTTGAGCCAGTTCTTACCCCCTATTGTTTACCCCCTTGACCAGTAAACACGTGGTATTCCCAGTGGGGACGTATACGCTGACCAGTGGTATCTGGTTGGTCAAGAGGATTAGCAAACATGAGACATATCTCACTTAGATAACGCTGGGAAACTATAAGATTGTCTCCACGCAGTGGAGTTACCAGGAATGAGAATGAGTTTTGTCAAGGACGAAAGAAGACACGTTTGTGTCCAAGAATAATATAATTTAATATTTATCGGAAAAATATTTTAAAATTACACGTTAAAATTTAATGTAATGACAAGTCTCAATGAAATTTAGGGAATTTATTTTTAAAAAGGGACAAAAGACTAATAAAACTGTTAAGGCTAACGGATTAATTCTCGGGAGGGCAATTATTGGTAACATTTTTGTTACTACTACATTAGTTTTTTTTAGCTAGTTATCTAGTCCCATTCCCAGAAGATTTACCAATATAAAAATATAAACGCTAATTAGCAGTTATACTAATTAGTTATTAATAATTAACAGTTATGCTAGTTAGTTATTAATAATTAGTTATGCTAATTAGTTATTAATAATTAGTTATGCTAATTAGTTATTAATAATTAGTTATGCTAGTTAGTTATTAATAATTAGTTATGCTAGTTAGTTATTAATAATTATACTTAATAATTATCAGTTATGCTAATTATCAATTAGTTGTTAATTAATAATTGTTATTTAGGAATTTTTTTTTAATTATTAGGATTTTGCATAAATTTCTAAAGATATTAACAATTTTTGGTAGAAAAGGTTGACTGTGGGGGAGGACTTGATGCACCTGAGCCCTTCCTACGCCTATAGTAGAAGAACGTCACATGTGACATCTGGGCAGGCCCGTCGCAACGAGGGGGTTGGAAGGGAGCCCGCCAATAATCTGGAAACCCTGAAAGTTGGGAATTTCAACTTGTAAAAACCCGAGTTGGGAAAGTTTATGCATGAAGAAAATTAATATTATTAACAAATGAAAGCTAGAGCAGATTAGAAATCGCCCAACTTGTAAGATTACATTTAAATTACACCTCGGAACGGACACTGCATTGGAATATGGGGGCAACAAATCAATGCTTGTGTGAGAACTGTTTAATACTACCTAATATATAAATAAAAAAAGATGAAAAATGTCGACAAGTTGGAACTGGGAATTTTCAGCATTGTTTGAGTTGGGAATTTTGAATAGTTGAGTTGAGAATTTCGAATAGTTAAGTTGAGAATTTCGAATCGTTAATTTGGGAAATTTCTTGTTTCAACCTCCCCAAAATATTTTTTGTGTAGCGGCGCTACCGACACTTATGGTAAAAGAATTGGACAGGGGGGGGAGGGGGGGGTACGCTGAAGTGGGACGATTTGTGACATGGGGAGGGGGTCGAAAATATGGAGAAAAGGTGTGACATCATTTATGAATGGCCCCTAAGAATAACCATATAAATACTTTTCAATTATACGTGTCAGCCGATTCTTCTAATGAATTCTAAATCGTGGTAAAAATACCCGCGAAAATAGGAAACCCATCCTGTGTATCCCATTCCCATCTCCGCTTAACCTTGGGAGTATGGAAATAGACTTGAATTCTCACGGCTACTGGATTACGTGGAAGCCAAACTTCCCAGTAAACAATGGAACCTTTAAAAAGAACAGGAGTGGGGAAGAGATTTGAATACATCGAGTCGGATTTTAGCAAAAATGACGAGGGTTTTTCATCGCTTCTAAGACGGAAAATTCCAATTGCGGCCCATGGCAACCTTTTGTCTGGGCGATAAATTGTGTTCTTCTTTGAGAGTATGGTAACCCGACTCTCTTCGCCCGAGACTCGATTTGTTTTACTATAAATTTTGAAAAACTTAAAAGATCGATTTTCAGAGTTTAACAATTTCTGCTTTAAACGCCCATTTTGGTAATTGTAATTACCGTTAAATACAAAAATTCTATATATTCTTATTGATTTTATTGAAATATAATTGTCTACAAAATATTTTGTAAGAGAGCGTTCATTTATTACGTCACGCTATTTTTCATTATTTTGTACTCCTCCTTCCCCCCCCCCCCCATTTTGTCACGTACTGTTACCGCGTTATCCTTACCCAATCCCACCCTCTCCTGTATGTTGCGTCACAGCAATTTTTAAAGCAGTCATTAAAACTTCTTGTTAATATTATTAACCAAACACCCCATTAGAAAGATTGTAAATTCTATCAAAGTTTTAATATAAACTTCACCTTTTTTTTATACGTCACGTGACCACTGAGATCCTCTCCTTCACGTGACGCACGATCACTCCCTCCCACCAAAAGGAGCGTGGCATAATAAATGAACGGCCTCCAAACTTTGTTTATTTGCTTGCGGCTTCAGCCTCGTGGGGCTCCTATTAATTACAGTTTTGGTAACGCCACCCAAAACTGGTTTCGGCGATTCAGCAAGTAAGTTTGAAGGAATTTACTAATTGGCTTTCTTAAAAACTGTAAACAATGTAACGTCACGGTGACCATTTAATTATGGTCGCGCCATACGATGTGAAGGTGGTCGAAGGTTGGAAGTTTTAATTTGAGGTAAAAATCACGAACCCTAAATTTTGGGGGTGGAGTGATTTTGAACCCTCAAAGGTTTTATTAATTTTTCTCAATTTCATATCCGAAAAGATGTATTTATAATGTATAAAATGAAAAGTGTTAAGGATGTCTTAAGAGAAACAAACAAAGTTACTTGTTACAGGAGAAAATATATTTTATAAAACTGTAGGATTTTTTTTCCCTTGACAAATATTATTGTATTTAGTGGTCGAGACAAAGCTTTATAAATGTCAAGTTAAGCCAACACAGCCTCCAAAACATCTTCCTGTCTTTTCAGAATTGTTCTTAAATTTGCATGGTTACTTTGGGTAGGTTTTCAATCTTTGTCAAGATATTAAGACTTCTATCAAGATATCAAAGCAAGGGACTACTACCAAATTAAAAGTGGTTTAGAAATCATAGGCATAATTTAGAATAAAATTGAATCGTGTTTTTTTTTTTTCAGTGAAAATATAATTATTTAGATTTCCGTAGATCAGAATTAATTAAAATAAAACAAATAACGTATGTTTACAATTCTGAAAACTATTTTGTTAAGTTTATGCTATTTTTGCGTGAAAAAAGCGAGCGTGGCTGTGTAGGAGCATGGCCAAAGGTGAAACGTAATTTCAACAAATTATAGAAATAGGAGTTGATCGCCAACACAAACTTCGCAAACGGATTGAAGACAAACAAGCTGTTTCATCTTACGCCAAAGGGAGCCCATCCACACCTTGTAAGTGATTTACTTTATTTCAAGGTTTTACACGCACCGGTGTCTAATTTTCTATCAAACGAGTCCAAATGTATGTCAATTGTGCTATTTTCACGGAGTTAGTATACAATATAATGTTTGTATTGTTGATATCTCATTTGGCTGATTTTAAAGACATTACACATCCGAACAGAATTTTTCAAGAAAAATGTCATTGAGAAATTCATAATCTGTGGTTGCAATCTTACATTTATTTAACATTTTCTCTGCAACAAAGTGACTCAAAAACTAAGCGTACCAAATGGCCCGTTCTTGTATCATTTTTACGAGTCGCACTCATTGTGACTCAGACATGCCAATCATCTGACAGTGCAGGTTTCCAAAACTGCTCTATATTTTATTTGCATGTAACTGAAATCAATCATATTCGAAACATCATTTGAACGAGCATTTACTTTTCGAAAATTCAAATGGCACTTCATTTTTTATTATTATTATTCCCGATTATGAAGAATATGAACATCATGATACTTTTTAAATTTAATAAATATTCATTTAAAAATAAATAATATAAATATTTCCAATCTCTTGATTCCTTTTATATAACATTTTCCTTTTTCCCCGGGATCGCTTCAAAATTTTACAGCTTTAATTAAGTGTATGTCGTCGACAAATATCAGTGGCGTAGGGAGGGGAGGTGGCTCAAACCCTCCCACTGCATGTTACGTAATTTTAAAGCTTTTGTTTGTATTGTTGGCTGTTTCAAGAAAGTAAGAAGCTTCCTAATCAATTCATGTTACCTAAACCATGTTTTTGTTGAAAATAATCCAACGAATATACTTAAAAATAATCAAACGAATATATTAAAAATAATCTTAGTTTTCTTATGCTAATGTTTATTTGGTTGCTTACTGTTATAATTTTTTTCTTCTCTGAAACGTGTAGATTAACGATTAAAAAGAATGGGATGTACAGCTTAATGTAGAATCCAATAAGAGATTCCAAAGTAAAAAAGAGTATTAGCGTTAATTATCTTTTTAACAAGTAGTATCCGCAGAAAAATTGCATGGGAGGGCTTATGAGGGATCATTATTCTATAGGATCCTCTATAAGTCCACCACCAATACTAGGGGTTTTGACCCCCCCTCGACCCCAAATCACATTGCCATAAACGTTGGCCTTATATGTGTAAATTAATCTAACGTTTTAATAGGGAATTAGGTAACCAATAAAAAATACCAATCTATTAGGTATTTTTACTCAAGCAAATTCAGAAAAAGTGTTCTCTGCAATAAACTTAAGAAAAAAAGAAATAATTACTGCGTTACATGTCATTAATAATTTTATTAAAAACATATTAAAAACAGGGACCGACTTACAAGCTTAGGGGCCCAGGGCAAAAGAACATTAGGGGGCCCCTCGACGTAATTCAAAATAAAACTGCTAAATTTATGCACAAGCACACAATACAAAATGACGTAATCAGTCAGCTTTAATGCAAATATAAATATTTTTTTTAAACTACTAATTTTCTTCTTTTGAGAATTTGAATTAACGTTAATGATCAATACTGCAACATAGTTTTATCATACTTTTCTAGTTCTGTTCTTTCTTCCTTTTTAGTTTTTTTTTTAGTTGTTGCCAGATTCGTATGTTCTACCTATTTTATAGCTAGCAAATCCCTAATGATTACAATATTAGGAAATTTGGAATAGGAAAAAAGTATCCGTAAACGACAAATCTACGTGCGATTAGTAAACACAGCTTGTTTATGGTCTTATACCTTGGTCATTAATTTAATTTTACTAGTGATACAAAGCGCATATCTTTGAAAAACGCGATGCAAAAGATGACATACATCATAATCGCGCTGAGAAGGGAAATTAATTTAACTGGGTAAAATAATATAAGTTTTGAAAAACAATTAACGATTGATTTTTAAAAAAAAAATTTAAAATATTGATGAAAATAAATTTAATTGATTTTTAAAAAATTCGTTAGTAAATTTATTTTTAACTTTTTCACATATAATTACCATTAAATCATTTTTGGGGGCCCCTTTAAAATGGGGGCCCTGGGCAAGTGCCCTGAATGCCCTCCCGTAAATCAGTCTCTGATTACAAACAATTCATATACGTGTAAAATTGATTTTAATCTATATATTATAGCATACAAAATAAAATCGTTTTTAAAAGTTTAGAAACATACTGATATTATTTTGGTAACTATAAAAATAGAATATAGAATCGAATTGAAAAGATTCCATTTTGACGTGAATCAGACGTTCCCTATTTACTGATTGAGAAAAAATATAGGTAAACAAATGTAGGGGGCGTTTTCTAAGGCGCTGGTTTCAGTTTTAGAATAGAGGCAGGCCCGCCTATCTGTCAGTTTCGGCTTATACGTCACTTCGCCAAGTAAGAAAACGTGGCGCAAAAGATATTCAAAATACAAAATTTAACTAGTAAATTCTGAGAAAAGAGCATTTCATAAATCGAAAAAATATATTTCTTAATTTGTATTTAAACAAATAATTAACAATTAGAGCTATTGCTTATAATAAATGTGTGCTAAAAATATGTTTGTAAACAAATGAAATTAAGTCAGTAAATTCGCAAGAATAGAAAATTACCAGAATTTCTTTATAAATAATTGTATGCACTGTTTGTTTCTATTGTATTCTGTATTGTCAACATTTAGAATTGTAGACATTATTTTAGTTTATTAAAAAAATTCAATATTTAATATTAAAACAAAAGACAAAATCCGACTAAAAATTATATAAATTATTATTTACTTAAAATTTAAAAATGATTAATAATGTTTTTTATGCTCAATATTAAAAATAAAAGAATTGGTTAATATATCTCTTATTTTGGTGAGATGTCAATAAAGCATAAAAATTAAAAACGAAATCGCCAAACAGCAAAAAAGGCGCCAATCCAGCAATCCGAAACCCAACAGCTCGCTCGTTCCTGATTGGCCGTCCCTCCCGAAGCGGTTAATCTCACAGCAGTTACCGCCATTTGTGAATCGACTCATCACGTCTCCGGTATTGCAAGTTTGTCATTTCCGAGTTTAATCAACCGGCATTTCAGCGCATGGTGCATCCACTGGCGCGTTCCACATTCCCGACGAAAACAACGATGTCCCTCCTCAAACCGCGATCCCTCTTCGCCGTGGAAGACGACGGCCTGATCCAGCGCCTGGATTTCAGCGACGACGAGGAACTCAAAAACGACGACCTGGACTCCTCCGCCGAGTTCACCTCGTCCCCGACCAAGTGCAGCCCGATCCACCGGAATCCGAACCACAGTTTCTCCTCTCCCAGCGAGGACGAACGCATGAATTCCTCCAGCGATTCGCTGATGAGCTCGACCATGCTGAAACCGCTCTTAAAAAAGCGACTGACCGCCGGTCAACAGGCCATGCCCAAGCCCAGGGTGGACACGACACCCCCTTACCGTAAGGTACGGGCCCTGCGCCTGTTCGGATCGCCCCAGTCACCCAAAACCCTTCTCAAGCAGTCAGAACTGTCGACTGTAGAGGCCGGTCGTAGGATTGTGCCCAGGATTGTTTTGAATAAAGGGGACGGTTATGACAAGAACCATAATATGCAACGGGGTCGTCCCCTGTTTGCCATGTACAGGAGTTCCCCTAAATTGGAGACTAACATCAATCCGTTTTATCAGCAGGACATGTTTCAGGGGTCGCAGGGTAAAAGAAGGCGTGACAGCGGTATTTGTGGGTGAGTGTTGCAATTTATTGTTCATATTGTTGTCATCAATCTCAATGTTCTGTTGACAGTAGTTAGTTGATCTGTCATATGGGGGAGGGATATTAATACAAACTGAGCACTATGTTTTTCAGAAAGTAACCTCAAAGTTTTATTTTGTATTCCCCATAAATTGATATATTGGTCAGTTTGTATTGTTGTTTTTGTGTTTAATAGGGCAAAAGGTTTATTAGTATTGCTATTGTGATAAAGCTTGCCAAGCTGTATCCATAGCTATCAATGTGGTATTTGTATTCTACCAAAAGTGCTTGTTGGTCCCAGGTTGGCTAAGGCTGTGCCTTAAATTGTGTTCATTGCACGCAAGCTTATATTAATAAAAGTAAGCTTTCTTGTCGACAAGATTTTTGTGAATTTGAATAAGTATTGTTTGTTCCTCAGCTGTTGGTTTGTATCTCGTGTCGGCCTAGGGTGTGCCTTAATTTACGATCATTGCACGCAAGCTTATATTAATAAAAGTAAGCTTTCTTGTCGACAAGATTTTGGTGATTAATTATTGTTTGTTCACCAGCTCTTGGTTTGTATCTCGTGTCGGAATTGGGGTGTGCCTTAATTTGCTATCGTTGATCTCAAGCTCATATTAATAAAAGTAAGCTTTCTTGTTGGCAAAGTTGTAAACTTGAATTCGAATGATTATTCCTGTGAAGCAGCGGTTCTCAAACTGTAGTACTCTTACCCCTGCAGGTACGTGAAGCTCCGGTTAGAGGTATACAAAAATATTAGTAATGGCGGGAAAATCCTAAAATGTTAAATGTAATTACTAATATAAAAAATAAAAGCCATTAAGTGCCATAAACTAACGAAAGCAAACTTTTCTGGTGTAGATGGACGAGTAAAAAGGGGGGAGTACTCGTAAATGGAAAGTTATATCGAAGGGTACTCAAGAGAAAAAAAGGTCGAGAACCACTGCTGTGAGTGTGGATGTACAGATCACGTTTGAATGTTGTTCGGGGAACATTTGGGCTGCCTGGGGAAATTTTTACTGGACGAAAAATAAAAATTTCATCGAAGCCGAGTTCCTTTTATAATTAACGTTTAGAATGGAATGATGTAGTCATCTTTAAAATCAATTAAAAGTTTCATTACGTTAATCTACAGATTGCAACATTTGTCTTTTTGGTCACAATTTATGGTGAAGTTTTCACTTCAGCTGCACCTCTCGCAGACGGATACATTTTTTATGTTGAAATTAACCGGTTACAATTTGTGTTGGGGGAGTTTTCGGCATCTTAAAATTTTCTTTCTTAAACATTGCATTTGATATGTTGGTTAAACTTAAGAATATAGGGACATTACAAAAACGGCTGAATTATTTTTCAACCCTGTGCAGTGTAAATTTTACATGTGCGTGTCTTGATTGGTATGGGTTAGCAAATGGCTCAACTTGCAAGTTTCAGTAGTTGATTCATAGGTTCAGCTCCCTATTTCTGTAATCATATTGAGACTTGTCACAGCCACACATTCACGCATGTAAATCATTATTTTTTAACCAAGGTCGGGTGACGAGGAAACGCCCAACACAACCTGAATAGTCAGTCGTCTGGACATTAGACCCTGATCGGATTTATCATGCACCAGTCCGTATACACGCCAATATAACTTGCTGGATGTTTCTAGATAACTTTGTAGTATTTTAGTAGCAAAGCTGGCAACCCTCTGATTGCAAGATCACTAAAATTTTTCTTTTCTTTGTCAAGTCCATCCGTCAGGCTTGAACTAGCAATCCTCTGATTACTAACCGAACGCCTTTATCCACTAGGCAATTTGGGGACCCTTTCGATAGTTACCTAACTTTTAGTTGGAAACTTGGCGATCAAAACAGCTACAGAATTACCCCTCTTCAGTCGATGTTTAACATTTAGTAGACTTTCATGTATCGACCATTAAACTAGTACAATAGCTTTTATAACAAAACAAAAAAACGCTGACAGTAAGTACAAATACAAACTAGTAAATTTAATGAATTTTTCAGTGTTGATCGATATAAGGAAATGATAATTGTAAGGGGGGGTCTAATATATTATTTGCTTCTAAAGACTTTATTTTTAAGAATGCAGACTTTAATATTTCAATTTCTAATTGCAAGTTTGTGTCATACCAACTATGTATTTTACCAATTTTGGATCTGGTTCAAATTCAGGCCAATACATTAATATCGCCGTGGCTAATTGATTAGGTGCTGTGTTGAAGCAATCTTTTTAAAAATATTATTTCACCAAGGCTTGCGTCAACCCAATCAAGTTAAAAGTTGTTTACTAATAAAATTTTTTTCCAATGAATTCAATTAAAAAGTATATCAAAAGCGACTTTAACGAGGATAGGGATTTTTTAAAAGTGCTCTGTACACCTAAAGGATGCAATAACTGTTTTCTATGAAGTGCTTAGTTGCTTGTTATGGCCTTGTGAACACTCATTATCAATAGAAATGTGCATGTTTACATTAACGTAAAACTGTAAATACATAAATAAGATAAGTTTTTGATTTAGGTATCTCGAAAACTCCCTTGAAATCGGGTAAATAGTGGCAGTTTTGCGGAAAGAGTTGTGGCTTATATGGTTACCCTGTTGAATGCAAATTTTTAAAAAATAAATAAATACCATTTAATCTCGGTCATTCGAAGATCGAATCAATTCACCGTTTGGCTAAAAACGGCACAAGCTGTAACATCAGAGATAGTTTATATGCAGAGCTTCCCGGCATCACCGATTGGAGACCCCATTTACAAAACTTGTTTACAATATACATTTCTGGATATTCGTCTTGACCTCACCCCAATCTCGTACCTTTTAGAATCTGTAATTATATAGTTTTATCAATTTTTATTGAATTTTAAATGTACTATTTAGTTAATTTTTTTCTAGTGAATAGATGCATTGCGTCTATTTACCTAAGGTAACTATGTTAAAAATTGTAAACAACAAATTCTGAATCAGTCATGCTCTCTTGTTCCAACGTTGTTTTTGTCTCGTTAAATATTTTTTAAACAAAAGCTATCAATAAATGAATGAACCATCAATTAACTTGTGTTCATTCAGAGGAGAAATTGTGCATTCATGACTTGTTATTAATTAGTTTAGTTAAAAGCACCAACTTTATAATATTTTGCCTACTAATTTTTTGGGGTTAGGAGGAGGATTTTTAAAAAGTAAATATTCACTTTAAAAAACAGCGATATTTCAAAATTCAAACTGCATGAATAGCAAGCTACTGCTGTTATTCACTGTATTTGCTGGGCGAAGAAAAGCACTGCATAAATAAAAAAAATTGCCCTAATAGTCTGAAATTAAAAAAAAAATACCAGGAGGACTTATAAGTACAGCCGACCACCAAACTTCTAAGGCAGTGGTTCCCAAACTATTTTAGTTGTGGAACCCCAAAATTTGTTGCCAATGATCGCGGAACCCTGAATATTTTTTAATCAACGACTTTTCAAAATATAATATCTGATATTATATGAAACAAGTATTATTTTGGTATTTCAGATTTTATTGAATTAAGCAAAACTAAAAAAAAAAAATCATCATAGAAATAATTAATAAAAATACAAAACATAAACTAAAATAAACGGAAAATCTTTAATGTGAAGAATGCACCTGCTTCTTTGATTCCATGATTCTCTTAAAATTGGGCGTTAGGTTTGATAACTGAACTCGTATATTTGGTGCAAGTCTGTTACGATATTTGGTTTTTGTCGCAACATATTTTGAAAACCCAGATTCACACAAATAAATGGTTGCAAACGGCAATAGAATTCGAATAGCCTGTTTTGCTAAATTTGGATATTCATCGAATACATCTGACCAGAATATTGTTAATGAAACTGTTCTAAATTTGGCTTCTAATTGTGTATCCGAACTCAATGCAATCAAATTTTCATAATCCATGGAATGGTAAACTTTCCGAGGAAAATGTGAATATATTAAACACCATTCTTATTTTTTTTAATTAAATAAAATTTGTCACGCGGAACCCCTAAATTTTTTCGTGGAACCCACTTTGGGAACCACTGTTCTAAGGTATTACTTAAAATTTTAAGTATACTAGAAAAAAGTTTAATATGGCTGTGAAGTTCAAAACTACATCTATTCACCTGATTTTTAATTTAAATTAAAACTTGCATTTGAAAGACGCACAATTTTTTTTTTTCACGTTTCTTGATACTTTTCCTTCAAGAAATATCATGAAATCGTTTTAAAAGGTAATATCCAGTTTTTGCATACCTTTCCAGTGACTGAGAAATTCTCTTTACCTTCCGATTGGCTGATAGTAATATGACGTTTTATAGCTACGTCAGAGTGTACGTCACTCGTCCTTGTGAAGTACGTCATTCCTCAAGTCGTTGGATTTTCGTCTGGTCTGGACTGGTGTTTGTGAGTCATGATCAGAGTTCATGAACATCAACGATTTTCTTTGCAAT
The DNA here is from genome assembly GCA_963932185.1 of Troglohyphantes excavatus. Lineage (NCBI taxonomy): Eukaryota > Metazoa > Arthropoda > Arachnida > Araneae > Linyphiidae > Troglohyphantes > Troglohyphantes excavatus. The sequence continues at coordinate 36,857,983 of OZ010677.1, forward strand.
TGCGCGTTCAAATAAAAATTGTCCTGTCCAAATTTTATCGTTGTTTTCTTGTTATCAATTTATGTGTCGTTCACTTTTCTCATCTCGGAAATATTTCGCCCACCTGCGTAATTTTTATTGCAAAATAAACTGAAATCGATATTACAATTTTATGTTGATTAATTTTTTTTATGTAACAATATTTCAATGTTTTAGGTGAAGTCAAAATGAAATTACCCAAGTGTGACTCCAAAAATAAATTTGAAGAATTTAGTTAATTCGACTGCAGTCCAAATTTGATTTTGTAACTTCAGTTTGTTTGTTGAATTACCAAACGATTTTCATAGCAAATTTTAATATGTTTTATGGGAAATTTTATAGATTCTTTATCATAAAAGAACTACTTCTGTATTGGAATAAATTAGAAGTTAGTTTAGGATATTTTTAATTCTGATTTATTATTATTTTTTATTTATTTTTAATATGCGGCAAAATATATATGTGCCACAATATTTTTAAAATAGAATTTTAATAACAATTCGAATTTTTTTTTTGAATTAAAAATCACAAAAAGCTATCGAAAACTTCTTTTTAGAATAACGCTTGCAATTCTTCTCAAATTAAAAATACCCGATTCTATAAAAGCTAGCGTGCGAATCCTTAACAAAATTAATCGTGGGAAAACATTTTCATTTTTCTCAAATGAATACTGCGACGGCAAGTATCGAATTTGTGTCTTGTGCACCCAAGTGTGACTATAATAGCTGCACCCAATGAAAGGTTTGAAACGGCACTTTTAATTGGTCGAAGATCAGGGGGTCGCGGCAAAGAAAACCGTTATTTCGAATCCCACATGTTTTATTTCTCCAATAATGGCTGCTTTGACACATCAGTGCACACGGCAAAGGTAATTTCTCATCGTTCTATTGGTTTGATTGTTGTTTTTTACCGTAACGTTCTCACAGTCATTTTAAGTTTACTGTTATTCGTGTGTTATGGTAACAAAACTTTGTATTCTAAAACTCTACAGCAATTTTTTTTTTATGGAAATTATTTTTTGATCGCTTGTTATTGTGTTATACTGATTAGAGTTTATACCGATTTTGATGCTTCCTCCCAGCTAGAGCCGATGTTTTCTTAACAAATTTTTTGCTCAATTCATTAAAAAAAAAAGTTGGTGGTTGAAGGAAGTTTTGATTTTGTTCAGGATAAATTTGAGAAATTCTTCAATATACAGACATTTGAATTGACACTCTTCTAACATAACATTTGCCAGAAAGAATAATGGTTTGAACATTTTTTAAAGAGATCCGTTTAGAATTATTGTGTGTCGGTCGCTAAAAGATTTTCTTTTAAAAGATCAAAATTTAACTTAAACTTTCTTCTGAATGTTCTTGATCTTCATTCTTTTTTTTTCTTACTTCAAAAAATAAAGTCAAACATGTAAAACTAGAAAATTATTTTCTCCCATTATTTTTTCAATATTTTTATAAAAATAAAATTATTATTGTTTGTAAATGCTGAATTATCTGGCTGTGTGGGGAGGGTTCTATAACCATATATCCGCTTTCACAATAATTAAAAAAAAAATTCTAGAAAACATCTTTTAAGATGTAAAATTTAAGGCATAATTAGCATTTAAAAAAAACCTTTTTATTTGCCTTTATTTAGTGCGGGTAAAAAGAACGATTATGTACGCTTATATTATGGTCTGATTTAGAAAGTTCAGTACTATAGGCACAACATCATTAACCCTTATCGTAAAAATAGTATCTCTGAGAATTAAAAACATGGCATATCAAGTGATATTCTTCTTTTAAAAACAATAAAATTATACAATGGTATGGGAAAAATTGCGATAATAACGTTTGTCGAAGTGTAGGCAACTTTGGTACAATTAAATAAAAGTTGGGAGACCCTGTTGACATTACGCTCGTTTTTTTATTGACAATATTAATTTTCTTTTCAATAATGTGGCTTGATACCTTGTAAAAGGGCTTATCATCGCGTGTAAGTCACAACTGCTGTAAATAAAAAAATATTTACTTTCAACAACCCTGAAAAACTCCCTCGCTTTGACCAGCTGCCCGTGAAACCGTTGACAAAAAAAGTCTTGTCTTCACTTCACGGAATCGATTCAATGTAAGAATCCAACACCGTCCATACCTGCTGCCACGCGCACTTACCTTCCCCCCCCCCCCCCCCCCCCCATGTTTAATACCCTCCCCCACTCTACAATATTCAGAAACTGGAAAACAAGATAAAAATTACTGGAGTGTGGGGAGGGAGCTCTCCGCAAAAATATCGTTTGCTCTTGCATCTGCTTCCGGAATTATAGCACCTGGATCGAACGATTTTATGCATCGAAACAGAGGGGGGAACCATCACAATGTCGTCAGCTGTGGGGAGACCGTTTTTGCCCGACCTTTGGATCGACGTCACTTGTCGCACGTGGTACCAACAGCTGTGAGACTCGTACCGGCTGTTCGGGGAGGTACCAACGGAATGTTATTGATTTGTGCGATATGGGCTTGTGACACAATTTTGGGCGATTCCGATGCATTATGGTTTTCACGACCAATGTCGTCAGGTAAAATTGATAACCTGTATCACGATGTCACTCAACTCTACAACAGGAGAGTGTCAAAAGTTGAATAAAATTTTATTAAATATAGCAGTGATAGCTTTTTTAGCTAAACAACGGACTCGATATTAGGAAGTTTTCCGTTATCTATTAACTCTGATTGAAGTGTCAAATGCGTGACTGGCTGTAAAGTCCTGTTTTACAAGAAATTTAAAATCTCTCGAAAAGTTTAAAAAATGTTGATGCGACTATACGGTTTTGAACGACGATAGACATGAATTATTACTCAAGTTAGCTTTCGAAATTGTGATCTCAATCTTGGAATACTAACAAAGTGGTCTTTAAGGATGCTAGTTTTAATTTGATTATTTTATTGTAGCTTCATTAATCGACTTAGGCCTCCGTGGCTGAGCGCTTAAAGGCGTCAGCTGGGAATACGAAGATTCCTGGTTCGATGCCAGGCGATGGACTTGACAAAGAAAAGTAAAAAGTAGTGACTTGTGATCGGAGGGTTGCCAGCTTCGCTACAAAATACTAGAAAAATCGTCCAGAACATCCGCAAAAGTTAACGGCGTGTATACGGGACTGGTGCACGATACATCTGATCGGGGTCCAAAGTCCCGACGTCTATTGAAGGCGTTGGGTCCCAGTTCAGGTGTTTCCTCGTCATCTGTCATGATTTTAAAATAACGATGTAAATGTGTATGTGTTCCCGGATCTTTCCTTCGGGATAGACCCCGAACCGTCGCCAATAGCCCACTGCAGCTCTACTGCGACGTTAATAACTCCCCCCCCCCCCCCCCCCCCCCCCCACAAAAAAAAACATTAATCGACTTATTCTCGTAATATATTTTTTATATCGTAAACCTTTCTAAAGTGCTAGATTCTGCACATTGGTAAATAAAAAAAAATATATTTAAATCTTAAATGTTTTCAAAGCTTTTCTCAATGAAACAAATTCTGAGTTAACTGCAATTCGCACTAGCTAAATTTTGCAATTTTATTTATTGGTGCGGTGTACCGGCAATCGCCCAATTGCGGCCGAAGGGAGACGGGTTTACCATATTCTCAAAGAAGAAAACATTTGTTTATCTCCCAGTTGCCATGGGCCGCAATTAGAACTTTCCTTGTGTATCCTGAATTTATTCTTGTGAGGAACAATAATTAGTAAAATGTTTCATTACTTTGAGAAGGTACTAACATATTTTTTTTTGGTAAGTTTTATCACCATTGTCAGTGGTTAAAACCACCATTGAATTTTATTATTTTTATCATTAATTATGGCAGATATATTAAATTACTTTAAGGATTTAATTATGGTGCAAATAGAACAAAAGGAATCATTTTTAATGTCCCTCTTTAATAGCATATCATCTTTTAAAAAATATTTATTTCAGAAAAACGAAATAAAATAAATAAATATTTTACTTATTAGGTATTTCTGTATAGGAAATTTTGTTGTACCTATAATATTGCGTAGTTTTTTGTCCTAACGTTGGTATTGGCGAGGAAGTTTGTAAAATATGGTGATAACTCAAGTATTGTCTATATAATCTGTCCATGGCTTTAAATTATGAGGCATTATTTCTTAAAGTCCGGTATGATAAAAATTGTGTTTCGATTTATTTTTAATTCCTTCCAAGACGGAAAAAGTACCCATTTCACGTAGTTGTAAGTTAGATAATCTCGGAAGGAGCAATGGCAATAGCCCAATTGCGGCTGATGGGTGTCGGGTTTACCATATTCTCAAAGAAGAATTTTTTTTTACCGCACAGACAAAAGTTTGCCATGGGCCGCAATTAGAACTTTCCGGGAGCAATTGCCCCCTAATGCCCTACAGCTGAGATCCGCCACTGCTTCTTCTTCAAAATACAAAATTTTTAAGTGTATTTATTTCCCAATAGCTTTTTTCGTAAATGCATTCCAGAAATCGTATTACATAAATACGTTATCAAATTGTGGGTAGAGTGTGGGCGATTCATTTGAATACAACGTTAAAAAAAATTGAGTATTCGTCCGCTAACTCGTTAGTATTTTCCACACAAATAAACATACATATTAACTCCGTTTAATGCCTCAATAGTTTCATAAAAAAAACTAACACTTTCATTTCTTTGAACGAGTTTAAACATGCGTCAAATAACAATAACGACACTTCCGTGCCATCGGGACACAAATCGAAAAACCCCTCAACCGCCTCAACGTATATTCTGTTTATTTATATTTCGACTTCCGTTCGAGTCCCTCTACAGATGGGAAGCGATCTCCGTCCTCTCCCGGAGAACATAATAGTCTTCCTTTCCAAGATCAATTGTGTCCACGGCACGTGCCAGACGATAATACCCCCGTCTTCGAACGACCCCCATCCCCCAAAGTCGCGTGCGGATTTCGGAAGCAGCAAGCAGATGTCTTTTTATTATTATTCTATTCCTGCAACGAACTTGCAGCATCTTTTTCATCCCTTCTCACCTGGTTTCCTTCTCCCCCTAGTTTTCGATAGGTAAAGGCGGTTGGAGGTTTCGGGAGCGTTCGAAAAGAATGGGAATCAGCTGTTTCGGGTTCTGGAGTATGCTCCCTTCCCATCCTGTTTAGGTTTGTTTGGGTTTGGGTCAACGGTTTGCCGGATGCTCCGAGCTTTGGTTGGTTTCGGTTTTTGTCGGGTTAATCTGGATCGGGAACTTAAACGCGACGGATCGTTTCTTTTGAGGATACTAGTAACACAGACCAAGTAGTTTTAGATTGCATTCTGTTGGCATTGAATTATTCTAAGGATATTCTTAACTTATTATTTTTTTTGTTGTAAAGATAGACTTGCTTGATATTTCTAAACCTTTATATTCCAAGTTTGAAATACACCAACCATTTTCTTGGATCTAATTAGCTTCCTTAATTATTAGTTCCCTAGAATATATTTGAGATTTTTTATTTACAATTACTTGAAAAGAACAATTGCTTGGATCTGATTAGGTTCCTTTGATTGTACTGATCTTTTTTACTTACAATTACTTTAAAAAGACGTTTCTTTAGTGAATTGTTAGTTTGAACAGTCTAATCAGGCCATAGTTACTTGAAACAACAGTCTAAACAATTGCTTGGATCTGATTAGGTTCCTTTGAATGTACTGATCTTTTTTACTTACAATTACTTAAAAAAAGACTTGTTCTTTAGAGAATTGTTAGTTTGAACGGGCTGATCATTTCAGGCCATAGTTACTTGAAACAACAGTCTAATATTCTTTTCACTGAATATATATTGATCTAGATAAATTTAAGGTAACTTCGGAAATAGACTGAACTGTGATTTATAATTTATCATTCTTTTACAAGAAACAGTGATTTTAGAGTTGACATTTGTACTATGTACACTTTTCCTGAAAGTCCAAAAATGCCAACTCCTTTGAAAATTAGGGTTAGTTTAGAAACTCGAATGGTGCGTAGAAGAACACGTTCGTTGAGATGGTAAGTTTGTCTTTCTTAAAACAAATAAATCAAGACTATAAGATGTTTCGTATTTAGGTATTTGAAATTGTCTGCATGGATAACCTTGCTTTTTTCAAAGCATAAATTATTTCTCACTTAGTGCACTAATTTAGTGGCAATATATAGGGTGAACTTTACTTTTCAGATTGTTGATAAGGGCACTTGAATATTTGTTTTCAAACTTATATTTAAAAAAAAAAAAAAAAACTTTTTAGTAATAGTTACTTGTTGCCTCTGTTAATAAATTTTTTTTCTGCTTTATTATAGGTCTTCTTTTAATGACTCTATAGACAAATTTAGTGACGGTGAATTAGAAAATGACATTCAGCCAACAAAGGTATGTACAGTTGTTAAGACGAATATTTTCATTTTAGGTTAACCTATTTAGAAAAAAAAAATAGAAAGCAGGTTTTGTCACTTAACTCTTTTTAATTAATTTTTCTTTTTTAGTTCTAAAGTAATTGTTTTTGCTTAATTTTTTAAGGATAGCTACAAATCTCTTAAAAATTTTAAGATTTCAAATATTTTTTAATTGAATTTCAAATTTTGCTGGATTCTACCTACAGCAGTGCTTTTGTGAAATTTTAAAATATTCCTTCAGTAGTTTGGTGCGAAAACATTGTTAAATTATTTTACAATTGAGAATACATTATAATTATTCAATAATTGTAAACTTAAATGAAGTTTTCTTCATTTCCTTCTTTGACAATTCAGAATTGTGCACCTATAGTCTCATGCTATCTCCCTATCCTTTCTTTTTGTCTAATACCTATTAAAATAAGTACTCATAATTTTTATTTATTTTATTCATGTATAAAATGTATGCAAGTTGCATGTAAAGAGTTTAGAAACTAAAGCAAACGTTTGTTCTATGCAGCGCATGCACTGCCTGTCTCGCTATGAAAATGAGTTCCTAGAAGTCGGTGAAATCGGATCCGGAGAGTTCGGCAGCGTCTTCAGGTGCATCAACAGGCTGGACGGATGCGTGTACGCAATAAAGAAGTCCAGGAAGCCCCTCAAGGGAACATCTGACGAGTATGTATTGTTTACTGTAAAACTTGTCTATTCCCATATCGTACCCAATAATGTAATGCATATCAATTTGACTGGATATCCGGTCGGTGGCAGTATGTTTTTCTGATTTACTCATTTTTTTAAAGGTTAATCCACTATTACATTAAAAAACAAATTAAATTTTCCCATTAACAGGATTTTTTTCTGCATAATTTTCAATTTCAGTACCAATATTTTAATTTGCTAATAATTCCATCATTTTTATGTAAAACTCAAATTGTATTCATACACTGAGCAACTATTTAGTTGGATGAAACAATGAACAATTTGGCGATTTTGTATGGATTGAATACGTTGAGAGCCTTGAGAAAATTTGAGACCTTGCATCCCTGAGTTGGATGCCATTAAATAATCAAAAGCAGTTAAAGTAATTTTTTTTATTTGCTCAGTTGATTAAAAATTAAATTGCAATGCATTTGTTGCTTAGTGTCTGGCCTTAGTTTAAAATTTTGTATGGGTTACAATTAAATTGTTTCCCTTTTACAAAAATGTGCTTATATGACAGCCTTGAGAACAATAAGAAACCCTTCAAGATATGTTATGGAATCTATGTACATGATGTCTTCAATCGAATAGAAAAAGTGCTTGGGATTCACATATAAAAATTATTGTTTGCTGAATAGTTAAGCATATGCTTTATTCTTTGACAATGCATATTAGATTGTTTATACTAGTACATTTAATAATATCTTGTCGTTAGATTGTGCATATTGCCCATGTAATTGTTAAATTGTCATACTTTATTAATTTTGTTGTGTTTGCTGAAAATGCTTTTAACCTTTCTATTCTTTCATAATTTAAATTTTTTTTTATATATATGACCAAATTAGTCACAAACTTTGGTAATGTTGTACAGAACAGTTTATGTAAATCTGTTATGAATATATATATATATTTCATTTTTAAATGTTGGTAATTCTGAATAAGTTACTTGCTTATAAACTTTCAAAATCTAATAAAATATTGTTTCTTTTAGACGAACAGCCTTAAATGAAGTTTACGCCCATGCTGTTTTGGGGCATCACAAACATGTTGTTCAATATTATTCTGCATGGGCAGAAAATGATCACATGCTGATACAAAATGAATATTGTAATGGTATGTTATTAACTCTTATAAGCTGTATTTAATTTATTAAATTAAGGTTATATTGTACTATACAGTGAAATCCCGTTAAGGCGAAATCGCTTATAACAAAATAAAAGTGATTCCCTGTCCAATAGAGCTTGTAACTAACTCTAACAGGGAAAACTTGAAATTGTCAGGGAAAATGAACAATATCTCAACTTTTCTAAACAAGTCGGTACATTTTTAGCTGAAAGCACCTTATATTCGTTATCCATAATATAGATGAAATTTTCTTTGCATTTTAAATATATAAATTTGTAATAATGGTAATTTCTCAATTTTTTTTTTAATACATTGATAGTTTATTATTTGCTGGCACTTCATTTTTTTTTAAATATTTCTTTTCATGTATTTCCCATTCTAAAATTTTTTAAAAACCGTCTGGAAAAGAAAAAACTTGGAAAAGCTAGACAATTTTAATCTTAATGTTGAGTGGCAGTCCTGTTTTCATAAAAACAGTATTTCTTTATCTATATACTAGTTTATCTTTTTTATTTTAAATATTACTAAATAAGACAAAGGTTTTCAGGGCGGTTAAAGCGAAATTCGGTTAACACGAACTTCACCGCCCCTTTGACTTTGTGTAATTTGAATGTATTAAACACTTAAGGTTTCAGATTTTGAACTTTTTTTATATGTTTGTCAGGTGGAAGCTTAGCTCAAGCTATTGAAGAGAAATCACATCAACGACTACGTTTCTCCGAGGCGGATGTCAAACAGATTCTTCTGCATATTGCGTCGGGTCTGCGATATATACATTCCTTAAATTTAGCTCATATGGATATCAAGCCAGGTAATTTTATAGTTTACTTTAATAAAAAAGTATTTGAAAATAAGATTTAAAATATATTTTATACTTAATATAATAATATCTAAGAAAAAAAAAATATTTAAACTGTTTTATATCTCTATTGTGTTCAAAGATAGCATTAAGGCAGCTTGCCCTTTTACCTTAAAAATTGCTACCCCCTGCCTTTTTATACAGGAATTACAAGGTATTTGGTTATTGTCAGCTGACTAGAGTTGCAAAAAAAATCGATTTTCTTTCCTCCTGGATATTTAAAATGAATTTTCTTGTTTTTTAAGTCTTTTCTTTAGTTTTAATTTGGTTCTATAAAATTTGGCTACATCTTAAGAGATAATCAGTTACAGCAAGAAGAACCACAATTTAAAATAAACTTCAATTAGATGCCTTTGCCTTGATTATTTCAACTTTGATTACAGAACTATAATTTTTGAAGATCGATCATGGTTTCTCAAGATTTGCATGCTTTTATTTTTGTTTTGATAGGCTTTGTTTTGCATGATAAATCATGAGCTAAAATTAATTTTGCATTCTGATTAAAGTGCCGTTTTTCTCCAAATAGTACCCTGCCCCTTTTCATTTCTAGAGTGAAAACTTATCGGTTCAAGAGGATATTTTATTTTAAATTAATGCAAGTGAATTTTAATAATTTACTTGCATAAAATTGAAATTCAGGGTGAGAAGCCAAGGGGTACAACCAACTTGTATCCCTTTGCTGTTAACCGTTTGAGTCCCAAGCAGCGCGATCGCGCTGTTGAGATTTTATGTTGAGAAAACCCAGTACATTGTGGACAACTGACGGTGCGTTACCGATTGTTGAAGTCGCGCGCTCAGATTTACTGAAGCAAGTACATCCATCCCACATCATTGTTATCGTCTTAATAATTTTTATTGAACAAAACTTTAAATATTTATAAATTTACAGTATGCATATGTAATAATACCATACAGCAACTTGCCGATATTTTGGTTTGTTTCAACCACCAAATCCGACAACGGATTTTGTGAGGTTCAATTGATCACTTTCTTGACCGACCCTACAACAGATTCATCGATGTAAAATAAAACAAGCGCTATCCCGCTGCTTGGTTCTTTTCGTACTCATTTAGAGAAAGCACAATTGCGCTGTTTGGGATTCTTCCACAGTGTTTTTTCAACACCTCCTGGGACTCAAACGGTTAACATTTTCACATTAAATATATCCTGTGTGATGTATTAAGCTATATTAGAACCGCATTATACCGGACAATAAAATTTTTTTTTAATAAATGAAATCCTAGAGGATAAAGAACAATAGTTGAAGACCATTTAAATTTTATTAATCAATATTATGTAGAATAATCGACAAATGTACATGTATGATTTTCTGTTGTATCCATAAATTATTATTTTAACTGACTATAAATATTGCTTATTTTTCATTTATAATGCAGTATATTATATTATTGTAACGTGGATTCTTTGTTGTATACAAATGTATTGAAACTTTCTTAATGTAATTTTAAAATCAGTGAAATTTTTTTGACACCATCATGGAAACCAGGGAACTTTTTCCAGGCTGTTGTTGCCAACCTGTATTAGTCCGTTATAATGATGTTCTACTTTATATATATTCTCACTTGGAAAAAAAACTATTCAGTTTTGTGTATTTGTTGGGAGTATTTTTTAATTTATGTGTTTGTTTCTAGGCAATATTTTCATTACCAAGAAACCCAGGCATTTCCCCATCTCACCCAATTCCTCTGATGATGGTTTCGAGGATGGGGATTTCCATGAAGAGGAATTCATATACAAAATTGGTGAGTTTTTATGCAATGCAACAGCTACCTTAAGAGTAAATGAGATTCCTTGTGGCACTGGTTCTTGACATATATAATTTATGTGGAGAAGTGCATATAACTTGGTGAAAGTGTTCTGTAACATTTGAAAATAGATCGCAATCTGTTTGACATTGCAGTGTTCACTCTTGGCGTTTTTTGAAGGGTGGCCCGCCCTTTTTAAATCTTGATAGTGCCCTCATGCCCTTTTTGGGTTAAAATGCATCCTTTTTAGTCAAGTACAAGTGTTCTTGCTCCCTAGCTTTTTTAATCAAGCACAAACGTCTTTGCTCATTTAACTGTCTTTAAAAAGAGGCATTGATCTTAAGGCTTTAAGTGTTAATTGGAATTAAATTAATTAAGACAAAAAAAAATTCTTTTTAACTACGCTACTTGCACATTCGCGATGAATATGCGGTAATTTCAAGCAAAGGGCATCCCGATGTGTTAACGGGTGGATTCACCCACCTCAAACTTTTTTGGAAGTGCCCTTTTCCTGCCAATAGCGCCCTGCCCCTTTTTATTTCTACAGTGAACATTGGAGATTGCATCTAATATAAAAAGTAAACACTTTGCTGCTGACTGATCACGAGTATAGTTGTGTGTCCTGTCCGAAACGTTGCTGACCGTTTAGCGAAAATCCGCGAATTACATGTCATTAAATGAATGAATTTCAATAAAGTCATCTGCATGTCAGTCATCACAAAAGTAACATTTCTGCTAATTTTGATTTTGGCCAATTGCATGTCTGTAATGTGCACTACACTAGTAATTTGCTGGTTTCAGAATTTAAAGATAATCCATGCAAATTCAAGAGCAGCATAAAGATTATCTCTACTTTTGTCATTGCATGTATTGAAATATTTTTCATTGTGGTTTTTTCCCAGTAGATTCTTAAAAACACAAGACAATCTGTTTTTTTATTCATACATAAGGACTATTGAAGTTATTTCTAATCGTTGTTTAAAACGCCTTATTTTTCATGTCCATCCTTGTGGTTAAATATATAACGAGTTAGTTTTATTCTCCAGTTTTGAAAATTTCTTATCTGCGAATGATTAAATTATATTAGTTATTACAGCAAAATTAGTGTTTATTGTTTTTTTAAACTAAGAAATAACGTTTTTTTTTCATTAATTATCCTGATGGAACCTGGTCCCAGTTGATCCTTATAATTAAAGTTCTATTTTATATGAAAGGATAAAAAAAAATTTAGATTAAAATGTCAAAAATATCTACTACCCCTAACATACATCCACATTTGTTCTATTTGACACAAATGGTTGCCTTTAATTCAGACTTGAAACCACTTCCAAATATCAGTTATTAGTAGTGTATCCCCTATATAAGTTGAGATATATATAAAAAAAAGTAATATGCTCTGTGTGCATGTGAAAGTGAGAAATTGTAGTTCACATTATTTGATTGTCATTTCTTCTTTTTAAAGGTGATTTAGGGCACGTCACCTCCATATCCAATCCTGAAGTGGAGGAAGGCGACTGCAGATACATTCCTGCAGAGCTGTTGCAAGATGATTATCGTTATCTACCCAAAGCAGACATTTTTGCTTTAGGGCTCACAATTTATGAAGTAGTAAGTATAAAATGTTTTCGGATTCTTGTTTTATCTCAATTTTAAGTTTATGTAGTAATTGGACATTTCTTAATACTTCAGTTAAATTATGACATTTATATATTACAGTTTTGCAAATATGTATTTGTCTGGTAATTTTCTTAGAAGCTGGAGTTTCCAAATTTCAAGCACTTTATAATTAAATGTCAACGAGTTAGACTTTTGCCATTTTTCAAATATTTATACTGCCATACAAATATATTTTTTTACATGCTTTTATTTAACTTATTCAGTCTGGTGCGTTTAACTGCAGTTAAATAAAGATTTTTCTGAATTGGTTTGTGATAAACTTGAAAATAAAAAGTTGCTGAAAAATTGCTATCCCAATTTGTTTCTGATAAATTTTATCCTTAAAAAGATAAGAGGGTAAAAAATTATATTAAATTTTTTCATATGTCAGGGCAATTAAATGACATGAAATTTGTGGCTAGTGATCTTGCGTCACTGAATTTTAAAATAAGAGTAAAAATACTTTTAGCGACTATTTGTTGTAATGTATTTTTATTAATTCAAATATGTTTTTTTGTAGTGCGGTGGAGGACCTTTGCCAAAAAATGGTGAGCAATGGCATTCAATTCGAGAAGGAAACCTGCCATACATCCCATATTATTCCAAAGGTTTAAATGAAATTATAAGGGTATGTGTACTTTCCATTTGTTGTTATTTTTCGTTAGTTTAATCTATTTTTACTAAAATTGGACTTGAACCAATAAAATTGGAATAAGACTTTTTTATTTATATAAGGACAGTTGTTATAGCTATATTTGCTTAATTGTATTTTCTACTAAATATCAAATAAAAGTTAATCTCCATAAAGTAGCTCAGTCCAGCCGTAATAGCTAATTATTTTTCAGGTTTTTTTTAATGTTAAGAAGATGTACTACATATTGTAAAATATTACAAATTATTTACCTGCATAATTACATTAGCAGGATTATTTTTCAGAATAGTTTAATATGGTCAATTATTTTTGTTGTATACTATCTTTGAAAAAAGAAATCAATTTAGTTTTTATTTGATATACTAATTTAGCAAGATACCAATTTTAGATAAATATTTTAATTTTTAATGGAATCTTTCAAAATGATTGTTTTTTGCTTTCTACTAAGTATCACCAAATAAATCCCATGCTTGTAGCTTACATCAAGGTACACTTTGATGTTAGCTCATTTGCATAAAGTAACATGCCTTAAATTAATACAGGTTTTGTATTGTTCCTTAGGAGCTCCTTATTTCCATTTAATGTTCACAAGGGCCCTTATAAAGTTCTCATTGACTTCTTATTTTGGTCCAACCAAAGGGTCTTTAGTAACTTTTAAGTCACCAAAAGCTCTAAAGAAGTGTTTAAAAATTACTAAACACAACTTTTTTTTTCGAGTGGAATATCCACATGTTTTTTGGACCTAATAGCTTTCTAAACACCTGTCTTTAATACAGGGTTTGTACGTTTCCTTCGGAACTTCTTATTTCTTTCAAATGTTCACATGGGCCCTTATAAAGTACTTAGCAACTCCTTATATTTGTCCAACCAAAGGGTGCTTAGGAACTTTTAAGTTACCGAAGGCTCTTAAAAAGTGTTTTTAAAAGACTATATTTTAACTAATTTTACTAAACTTCTATTAAAAATGTTTTTTTTTAAGAAGCTTATTTACAACTTTCTAAGTTAACTTTTCGTTACAAAGTGTAAAAAATGTTGATATAATAATAAGGTCTTTATAAATTGCTTCTAAAGTCCTTAGAAACACCTTATTTTCGGCAATTGTGTATGAACCCAGTAATACATTTTGCGATGAGATTTCTAAAATGTACTATTTTTTCTCCTTCTAGAAAATGATTCATCCAAATCCTGAACTGCGTCCTACCAGTGCAGCCTTAGTCCAAAATCAAACTTTAGTTCCTTACGTCTGTAAAACGAAAGAACAGCTCAACAAAGAATTAAATGCCGAAAAGTTCAAAAATCAGTTACTTTCGAGGTAATTTTTTATTTTAATATTTTATAAGTATTTTGCAGTTTTTTCAAGTAATAATTTGGTTGTGCAATTGTATTTGAATTGATTTCAAGAAAAATCGATGCAAGTCCACTTTGTTGAAATAAAGATTTTTATGTTTTTACACGAATGAGATCCTTTCGCTTTTCCTTGGAATTTGCTTTTTCCAAAATATTGTGATCTCTTTTCCAAAAAAATTACTTCAGATTTTTTTTTTTTAAAGATTGAAATGCTGAAATCTATTTTTATTTTTAAAGTGATTTTTGTCTTTACTTGGGTCTTAACAGGCAACACAGAGTTTTACAAATCTGAGCCTCTTGTGGATGTACATAAATTTTTAATATTTTATACACAGAGGAGTTGGTTTTTTGCCATCCACTTAGACACTATTTTATTATCATATTTTAAAATTAAAAAATAAATTAAATCATTATTTCTCCAATGTAGTATTTTGTATGTATCTAAAACTGTTGCATATTTTATTACTTGAAACGTCTTTCGTGAATAATTCCCTCTAAATTTTGTTTTAAGCTATTTTGTGCATCTATAATTTACTCTTATTATTACTTTTTTTTTTGGTTAATCTCATCCATGTAGTTACAGACAGGGCTATACTTTAATTTTACTGAGTTGTGAAAAGGCAAGAGCAATGATAGAGATTTTAAAAAAAATGGAATACTGTTACTATTATGAAACCTTAATTTTGGTATTGTATTTATTTTGCAAAACCACTTGGGTGAACCGTCATTGCTCCACCCGTACAAATCTGAGCCTCTTGTGGATGTACATAAATTTTTAATATTTTATACACAGAGGAGTTGGTTTTTTGCCATCCACTTAGACACTATTTTATTATCATATTTTAAAATTAAAAAATAAATTAAATCATTATTTCTCCAATGTAGTATTTTGTATGTATCTAAAACTGTTGCATATTTTATTACTTGAAACGTCTTTCGTGAATAATTCCCTCTAAATTTTGTTTTAAGCTATTTTGTGCATCTATAATTTACTCTTATTATTACTTTTTTTTTTGGTTAATCTCATCCATGTAGTTACAGACAGGGCTATACTTTAATTTTACTGAGTTGTGAAAAGGCAAGAGCAATGATAGAGATTTTAAAAAAAATGGAATACTGTTACTATTATGAAACCTTAATTTTGGTATTGTATTTATTTTGCAAAACCACTTGGGTGAACCGTCATTGCTCCACCCGTAACCCCCCCCCCCCCCCCCCCCCCAATACAAGTTGGTCATAAATTATTGGACAATGGTCTTTGTTATGTTGTTTGTTAAGCTAAGCAATTTGTTTAAAATAAGAACAAAGTATTTGGGCCAAAATCAATGTACCTACATGTGATTCAGCTAAAATTTGACCATTGCCCAACATTTTGTGATAATCCTGTCATTCCATTACTTAAAAAAGTTCTGGTGGTGGTCTCTTAAAAATCTTTTATCACATTTCTCACAATTAAAAACTCCTGATTTATTTTTCATTTATAAAAGTCCTGTGTTTTTAACCAATGTTCCTTAAAAACAGTAGTTTTCTTCTTTAAAATCAACATTCATTCTATGTTGTGTTCGTGATTTATAATTTAAGTTTTGTTACTAATTTTCAAAATTATTTATTACCAACTGAAAACAATGCTGTTCATGAAATTTAAAAGTATATTTTTGAGTTATTAGGTCATCTCATTAATCCTGGATACAGCCTTAAGTTTTGTCGTAGTTGACTATACTATATATTTCCGGTTTGTTAGGTTTTACGTAGTAGTAGTAGTAGGAAGTCGTTACTTTTTTCAATTGAACAAAAATATGGTAATTCTGATTTTGGCAACTTTTTAAAAATACAATAAATGGGGAAAAGGTGTATATTGGATTAAAAAAAAAAGTTTAGTATAGCAGTAATAATAATTTAGCAGAAATAAAAAGTTTTGTTCATTGTATTCTCTATTGTTAATTCTTAATATTTTCATGCTTAATTATCCAAAAATGAAGATTTTAAAGTCATTCTGCCCATTAAGTTAGTTAATGTACTGAATTGTTATTTAGGTGTCTAGTTAATATACTGAATTGTTATTTAGGTGTCTAGTTAATATACTGAATTGTTATTTAGGTGTCTAGTTAATATACTGAATTGTTATTTAGGTGTCTAGTTAATATACTGAATTGTTATTTAGGTGTCTAGTTAATATACTGAATTGTTATTTAGGTGTCTAGTTAATATACTGAATTGTTATTTAGGTGTAGTTAATATACTGAATTGTTATTTAGGTGTCTAGTTAATATACTGAATTGTTATTTAAGTGTCTAGTTAATATACTGAATTGTTATTTAGGTGTCTAGTTAATATACTGAATTGTTATTTAGGTGTCTGACCACTTTTTAAAGGCCCTTTCAAATAAAAAAGAAATAACTAATGTTCACTTGAAAACGTTAATTTTATGAAAACTAAAATTTCTTTTGAAAGCTTTTTGGTTATTTAAACATGTAACGGTATTCATTATTGAAGCTTTTGTTAGTTAATCATGTCAATAATCATCTTCAATACTTAGTTTTATTAGAATCTGGCAAATTCTTTCTACAGGGTTCCCACTGGTCCTTAAAAATCCTTAAGTACTCCTTATTTTTGGTTTGCATTTTTAAGAGCCATTTAAAGTCCTTAATTTTGACCAAGAGTCCTTAGAAACTCCTTAATTTTTTTACCTGTCAAAGAAATATTAATTTTTTTTAGTAGTTCCCTTAAAATTTCTTGCTCTCAGTTTATTTCACTTACATTGGCAATCTATTACTTGCGGCTGTTTTTTACATGAGATGCTTGAACGCTATTTATTTTCTGGCTTCAGTAATAAGTTAGTGCAATTAATTTATTCTTTGCAAATGCATATTTAACTGTTGGCGAAGAAATCAAACAAGAAATTAAAAAAGTAATAACTGAAGTCAAAGAATGAGGTTCTGTTAAGATACCTTTTAAACAAAACTTTGCATTTAAAAAGTCATTTTTAAGTTAATATGAAAGTTGATTGATGTCATAGTTTGTTTAATTTTTCTTACTTACTTTCTAAAAAAAGGGTCCTTAAAAACTTGTTTTTGTCCGTTCTTGAAAAGTCCTTAAAAACTCCTTATTTTTTAATTTTAAAAATGAGTGGGAACCCTGTTCTATACACATAAAAGTTTTTGAAATTTGTTTTTAAGATGTGGAATTTTGTAATTGTTTGTGGAATCTTAGAAACACCTAAAGTTTTCTAAATGAGATGTTTTATTCGATTGTCTGAATATATTTTATATTTTCAGGCAATTACAAAAAGCTGCTCTGTCTCTGAAGGGATCCAAGCCAGAAAGATTCAGCAGACTCCTCGGAGGAAAAGTCAACCGAAGCAACAGCGTAACGAATTTCTAATCATTATGGGATATCCGTAGAGGAAACTAATCCGACTTTCATTGTAAATATGATCATTAACACTAAATTTACAATGCGGTTCTGACATGTGCCTTAAATGTTAAAGTTTTTAAGCAATCCATTTTGAAGTTCTCTAAATTAAAGTTTATTGCAAATGCTTTTTAAAAATTATCTTTGAAATTCTCAGGGTTTAGCTAAGTTGTTATCATTCTTTTAAAGTAAAAAGCATGTGTATTATTGTGAAATTTATGATATTCATACTTTTAGGCCTGTGTTATTTGTTGCATTTATTCACGAATCCATCGGCTCATGCTGCAGATTAAAACTTAATGTTGAATTAATGCGAAAGTTAATACGACATTTGTTTAACAAGTGGATTTTTTTAGTTCATAAATGTGTATGTATTTGTATTATATTTTACATATGGAGTCAAGTATCTTATACTTCTTGCATTTCGTGTGCCATGTTCTTCTGTTCCTTTGATAGATTACTTTTAATCAAGACTTGTATATAAATACATAAAAAAAATAACTGGATTTTTGTTTATAAATTCATTGTAAATGTCATGTTTCAGTATATAATTATTTTTTATCAATCCATTGGTTTTAAACTAGTTTCAAAAACAATTTTTTTTGGGGATTGCTTCTATTTTAATTGTATGCAAATTAAGTCATCCACTGCAATGACTTTTTTCCTCTTTCAGAAATTTATTCATTTTGTATACTTATCTGATAATTGATCTGCTATAAAATTCATTGATTGAAAAGTAAATATGCTAATTAAAGGAAACTATAAATTTTAATTAATGTGCGATTGTGTACATATCGTATATGTAATTGCAATCTTCTGCTGTCTTTCCTTTGTGCATAAATTCTACAATTCAGGAGATTTAAATTTTTTGCCAAGATGAATTTTCAGTATATATTACACAAATCAAACCTTTTAATTATAAATTTGTTATATTTTTAATTTAAGGAATAAATTATCCAATTGGAAAAGGGTCGATGTGTTAATATATAATTTGTATATAGGTTAAACAATATCCTACAAAATTATTTTGTATAACTTAAGATTAATTTTCTTTTGTTACAATCCTTATTTTGAAATATTTTATAACTTAATTTGTAGAGGCTTTAATGTCGTGATGTTTCTTGGTGCCTTTGTAAAGTATAAAGTTTTTATTGTAAGAATATTTTAGAAGTTTCCAGATATATTTAAAATTCTTTAAATATGTATTATAAATTAACCTACATGTTCAGGGTTCCCACTGGTCCTTAAGAACTTCTTATTTTTGGTTTGCATTTTTAAGAGCCCTTTAAAGTTCTTAATTTTGACCAAGAGTCATTAGAAACTCCTTGTTTTTCTCCTGCCAAAGTAACTTTAATTTATTTTTTTAGTAGTTTCTTTAAAATTTCTTGTTTTAGTTTATTTCACTTACATTGGCAATATATTACTTGTGGCTGTTTTTTATGCTCGAATGCTTTTTATTTTCTCGCTTCATTAATAAGTTAGTACATTGCATTTATTGTTCTTTGCAAATGCATATTTAACAGTTGGTGAAGAAATCAAACAAGATTATGAACAAATTAAAAAAGTAATAACTTGAAATCAAAGAATGAGGTTCTGTTAAAATACCTTTTAAACATAGCATTGCATTTAAAAGGTCATTTTTAAGTTAATATGAAAGTTGATTGTTGTCATAATTTGTTTAATTTTTCTTACTTCAGAAGTAGTGCAATAAAAAAGGGTCCTTAAAAGCTTGATTTTGTCCTTAAAAACACCTTATTATTATTATTTTTTAAATAAGTGGGAACCCTGATGTTTGCGTGGCTCCTTAACAACTTGATCAGTTACAGTTTGAAATCAGTAAAATATAAAAATTTACAATAATTAAAATTTATTTTATATTAAAAACTGGAATAAGTAACTCTAATCTTTTAACGCATCAGCCTTTTTCCAGCAATGTTTTATTGAACTTGTAAAATTTATAGATTTGGTTCTTTAAGATACAAGTTAAACTTCATAAAAAATGAAAAATGAATCAGTACACAGGAACAATGCCTTATGTCTATAAAATGTTCTATTGAACTTGTGATATTTTATTATATATAGTATTTCACAGGTTTTATCGTTGTGATATTGCTTGTGACTGACTGTCAGTGTCCAAACATTGTTGCCTAGTCTTGCAGACTAATCTTGGTCATTCACTAGCAGAAAATGGCTCTGCTCCACTTTGCGCTTTGATTTTCTTGCTTGTCACTGAGTGCACATTTTATGAAAACGAGTGTTGCATATTAAGGTTCCTGATTTTTATTAAGTGAAATGTTTTATATTGAAAAATAAATAAATTTTTAAGACTTATTCCATTGCTTTTTATTTGGCACATCACACACTTAAATCTAACATACAAGAGGAACGATCTTTAAACATGGAAAGATTAGATTGGAATGCATAGTTTTTATACTTTCAGGTACTTTATTGCTTAAGCAGATTTAAAAGACATGTAAATGAGTGAGCAACATGTAGAAAGCTTTCATAAAAACATACATCAGACAGTGTTTAAAATACATAGGAATAGTTAAAGGTACTTTGACTGTAAAAAATTATTGCACTGGTAAATAGTCGTTTTGAAATTTTATATATATTACAATAACTGCCAACTTAATGAAATGTGTATATAATGTGAAAAATAACCTTTTATATGATTAATTCATAATATTTTCTGATAAATATGCTATTTTTACGACAAAATAAAATATGGAACCATACAACAATCAAAACTTTAAAATCTGGACCGGTGAAGTGTCTAATTTTATTATGTGCTTGTTTCAGCAATTAAATTATAAAGCATGTTTTTTCGTAAATTTGCAGAAATCAATTAATTATGTTAGTTGAATAACGGATTTCAGCTAAGCAATGCCTTTATTGGTCAGATAATTTTGTTTTATTAATCACGTCTCCGTAAATTGAATATGTTTAATAATTCGTTTCGGTTATAAGGGATTACCTGCTAAAACCAGATGGAACAAAAACGTTAGACTAAAATTGCGTGTATTTCTGCGACCTAACTACTTGCGCCCTTAACTTGACATTGCTGTGTAGTTAAAAAGTACTTTAAAGTTTAAAAAAGTATTTTTCTTTGTCACATTAAATATAAAATTTTATTATGTTACGCAAAACAATTAAGTTTGTTGCAATTGGATTTTCGCAATGTTGGCAGGTATGACGTAAAACTTTTAAAAAGAAAGTTTAATTACGGAACACAATTGTATCAATGTAATAAAGGTGTACTTGTTCAATGAGATATCTCTGAGGACGTAATACATACAAATTAATTTTTTTATATATAATATAGACATTTTAGTTGACATGAGAGACATTTAAATGAAAATTTGACTTTCTTGACTAAAAAGATGCAATTTATGCCAAACATTTTTTGATTGCAATTCATCAGTTATTTCACAGTACAGCATTTTCACATACTCATAATCAAATCTTGCTTCTAAAAGAATACTAATATAAATATAATACAACTTGTTATAAATATATATTAGACACCGAAACAAATTGCAATATTTAAAACACCAAAAGACTTAAAAATTCAAATGCAAGAATCATAGTTTGTGATAATTTTAATAAGTGTCCACACACATTCATCTTGGTTCATTCGAATCCTGATAAAATATATTCCAGATTGTCTGACTGTTAATCACTCTACACAAATGCTAACACTTGGTTTGGAATGAATGTCAGCACCAAGGTTAGCATTGCCGCTGTTGCCAGGATTGCACTGAGTGCATAACGTACGTGCAAGATGACCGTTGCATTGTTATCCCACCGCCACATTCTGCGAATGGAGACCCTTTGTAGGAAGTTTAAAACATAACTGAAAGAAAAATTGTTAAAATTTCGTAAATTTATTTAGCCCTATAAATTGAGATTAATTTTAATACAACAAAATTATTGCAATACCTACCTCAACAAGAAATACTTCAAATTTTGAAATTAATGACCGAAGTTAAAAAGTTTAATTTTAAACTAAGATGGGAGTGCGTTTTAGAAAAATGCTGTGAAATTCAAAACTATTAATAAATGAAAATTATCTATAGAATGTTCAGGGAAAACAGAAAAGTTACAACTGAGAAAAATATTAAACTGTAAAAATATAACATCTGTTGAAATATTTGTAAAAAAAAATTCTGGCAGACGTTTGAGTCGTTTATTTAGATGATAACTCGAACATGCCATTTCGAATTTGCTGCCGAATATTTGCACTGGAAGTGTAAAGTGTGTGTTAATGAAATTACATATTTATATCTAAGACTGATATGAAAGTTACTCTTGAAATGTTAACCAATTGAATGCAATATCTGAGTATATTTTATTAATTGACAATGAAACAAATCTATAAGCTGTATTTTTACTGCCATTAAAAAACGAAACAAATATTTCAAAATTTTGTTATTTTTAAAAAAAAATGACTTAATTAAAGTTAGTTGCAGAAAATACTTGATCCTTAAAATCATTTTTTGAAGTTTGTGTACTTTCAGAAGATACTAAGGATTATGGTTTCGTTGTTTTCTATGCAGTTTTCACAGTCTACATGCTTTCTGTACACAAAAATTATTTAGAAAACTATAATTACTTGGAAAGCATTATTTTATTTAAAAATTTCTTATTTGAGATCCACATAAATGATAATCATTTGTAACGTTGCACCAGAATAAAAAAATTATAAAAACTTAAAATTATAAATGTCAGTGGGCTTGCAATTTTATAAACATCTAACCACTTTGATTACTTTAAATAATCAAATACTTTCTTTGACCTTGAAACGAAAAATCTTCAAAGTGGTGTGTTGCTCTTTACCCGTATAATACACTTCACTGGTTTCATTCAATTGTGCTCTTGTTAACCTCTCTACAAATAAATTATTGTGGTGTTTAGCTCTTGTGCATGTTGATTATCAAAACATAAATTGTATGTATAAATACCTGAAACCCCCTCTGTTGGGAGCATGCAATTGTTTTATTGTGACAGTAAAGTTTTGATCAACACTCATTGCTAAAAATGCTTTAGAAATTTATTAGAGTTGAACATAATCAAATTAACCAATGAAAAAATATAATTGAATATTTTTCTAACTAATGAAAAATAATTTCAAAGACTGACTGGGATGTAAAATTATGAGGTAGTGTTCCTGGACCTTTCCTTATAACTTGTATCTTGACAAACATAAAAGCAATTAAAACGCTATGGCATATTCAAAATTGGAGTGTGTCGAGTTTGATTCCTAGATCAAAGATGTGTAGAGGAGGTTGGTGTATGTAAATCTGTCATGGTGTGGAAGTTGGATAGTGAAGTGTCAGGTTGATGAGTTGTTCTTGTCATCTGACTGTGGTTCAAAATTATGATTTAGTGTTCCTGGATCCTTTATACTGCCTTGTTTTCATATAGTTGCTAATAGCTCATTGTGTGTCTCTAGTGCAACCTTAATTTAACCAACCAAATAACTTGCCCTCTTTAATCTTTTAATTTTGATTCATCCAACTTAAGCTGATTAGAATCTGAAAGCTTTTTAATCAGCTTAAATTTGATGAATCAAATTTGGTAATATAGCTTTTTAATTGCTTTAAATATGACTGCATAACAGAGCATATTTTAAGGAATTTTCACTGGTGGGGGCAAATGATTTACTGTGGTCCCTGATAAGATAGTTGAACCTGGATGTTAATTTTATGCTTTTAGTGTCAAACACAATCATTTTGTCAATTCAACCTAAATAAATGCACATAATTAAACAAAAATTATTAATAATTTTCCTTCTAGAAAATATTTAAGACAAAAATAAAATAATTTTTTTATGTCAAATCTACATGAATAGTGGAGATTTTCTTAGCACTGGTGAGGAAATTGACCCACTAACTCTATGTTAAAATATGCCCTGCTGCATAATCAACACACATACAAAAAAGTCGGAAAAACAGTAAGACAGCACAAGGGAAGACTGACCAACTCACAGAAGGGGACTTACAAAGGTCTGGATTTCACTGGCACAATTATCTCTGGCAGCAAGCAGATGTCACCCTCATTATCACAGGCAGATTCTTGCACCGAACATGCCAAGCTGGTGCTGCTCTCTTCGTCCATATCCGAAGCAGGGGAGGGGGAAGGAGGGAGGTTTACTTCACTGGAAAATACGCAGCTCACTTTTACTAATCTCGTTATTATCAGAAAGAAGACAAACAGGTACAAGCCGTCTACTACACAATCTGTATGGCCTCAGACACGTGGTTAATGACGTCATTCCATTCATAAATTTTCACTGTTACACATTTTCCAATTCATCAGCCAATCAATCGCGAGTATTTTTTAATTCATAATTTTGAAAAGAAGTCACGCGCCTGAGGCCATTCGGTCTGAGATGTTGGTTTCACGATTATGACGTCATATTCGCTCTACTACAGTCCATTCCTGTTCGAAGTACACAATGCACATATTTTTAAATTTTGTAAGGTCACATAAATACAGATGGGAACTCCAATTATCCGGATTTATTGGGGCCAGAATCCATCCGGATATTTGAATATCCGGATAATAGGATAATTCAAGTAAAAGAGGTTATTTTTTTAGTAAAAAAAAAAAGAAATTTGTTTTAGTATGTAATGTAATTGAATGACTGAAACAATATCATTCGCCGATAAGAAACTTTTAAAATGTGAATTTTGCTGATTTCTTTTCTATCACAATGCGATCCGGATAACTGGAGTTCTAATGTGGCTTATAAAAAAAAAGTTTAGATATAAATTTGTTGGTCTTCTGTTTATTAAAAATAATATTTTGAAAATTTCAATAAATCAACTAAATTGTCAAAACGGATTTATACAAATAAAACATTTCAAAAAAGTAATATTTTTGTTAAATTTTTTTTAATTGTTTATTTTTATAGATTTTATTTTACTAAAAATCCTTTTGAATTTTTTTTAAATTTACTCTTTTAAATACCTTACTTTGTTGCATTTATTTTATTTATATATATATATATATATATATATATATATATATATATATATATATATATATATATATATATATATATATATATTTAAAATTGTAACAAAGTCCAATTTTCAGTTCAAATTGTTTGTCATTTCAACTGATTAATTATATTTTTATTTAATTAATGTTTTCCCCAGTATCTTTTACAATTGACATTTATGATCAGAAGAATAACTTTTTATTCATGCACGTAAATATTACAAACTCAGTCAATGCCATGTCATTTAAATGTTAATTTGTTTTTAATGATAAACTTTCACTCTAATTTAAAATATTCAAAACGCATGCCATTTACCAGGGTATGACAAAGTTAAAAGGTACCACGTCGAAGGTTCGCTCTATAAATAAAAAGAGGAAGGACGCTATTTCGAGAAAAAGGATACTAATTTTTTTTCCCAACGATTTTTGCAAAATACAACAATGTTTGTAGCTGCTGAAAATTAACAAATTCAATAAAAACTAAAAAAAAAGAAAGTATGTATATCTTGAGAAATCGCCACGATGCTGCGAATAATTGCAGATGCAATTATAAATTGTCGTTTTTTCTTTGCACAACGGATTGACTTTTAATATGTAGTCAAATAAATGTAGAACTGAATTAAAAATGAAGGAAACATATACAAAACTAGAAAATTCGCTTTAAATATGCAGAAAATATTAAATTTTCTATCTTGAAAAGGCAATTCTAGTTCGCTTATGGTAACCAAACACATAATATTATAACAGCAATTAAATCTGAAAAAGGAACGCCAACGAATTATGTTAGCAACTGTCTGTCTGGAAATCTGAAAACAATGCTCCTCAATTTAGATAAAAAAATTATTTTATTTTTAAAACGGGGAATTTTTTTTAAAAAAATAACGATACAGCATTCGTTCAAAAAAAATTTCATTTGACTTTCAATGGGAGGGGTTTAACCCCCCTGACCCCCCTCCCCCCTTACCTATGTGTCTCTGTTAGTGGGAGGAAGTTGGGGTTCAAAATTTTTCTTTTGCTCGGCAACGCAATAAAACAATTGCTTTGTTATTTAGTTTCAAAAAGTGCAATATTAAAAAAGTGCGGGGGCATTTGTCCCCCCCCCCCCCCCCGAATCGCCGCCACCGGTTTTAGCAAGCGACACCCTATTAACTAAGCCGGCCCCTAGTTATGAAAAATTACAGTCCTTCATTGTTTGAGTTAGTATTTTAATGCGCACCTACTGTCTTTAAGCGCAGAGCCGTCCTCTTCGGGCTGTTCCTGCAACTGCTGACAAGGGTTGTCCGATTCCGGCTTGCTGCTGGTCGATTCTTCCGATTCAGTTCTCGCCAACTTGCTCTCACGGGACAGCTTGGATAGGCTGAAAAAATTCAGGGTACTTTGATTGGCTGAAAAAATGCAGGGTACTTTGATTGGCTGAAAAAATTCAGGGTACTTTGATTGGCTGAAAAAATTCAGGGTACTTTGATTGGCTGAAAAAAAATCATCGTACTTTGATTGGCTGAAAAAATTCAGGGTACTTTGATTGGCTGAAAAAATTCAGGGTACTTTGATTGGCTGAAAAAAATCAGGGTACTTTGATTGGCTGAAAAAATTTAGGGTACTTTGAATTTCTCGCAGAATGTACATAAAGTTTCTCGAAAATCGAATGAAACCCTGTTTTTTTCTAATAAATTTATTTTAAAATTTATTAAATAAATTATGTATGTTATTCTTTTTACCTATAGCCAAAATATTTTTATGCTAAGTGTTCTAATAGTTACAAACGTATTTTTGCGTCCATGTGTATCTCTAGTTTTTCCAGCAATACACAATTTTTAAAAATACTTTATTTTCTAATATTTTCCAAACTTTTTTTATTGGGGTATAAATTCAAAGCCATCTTTTTAATAATAAACAAGTTTTTTTTTTTTAAATTGATATAAATTTATTAAAATATTATTTAAACTCTCTAACAAAGAAAACAACTTTCCAATTTGGTTAATTTTCTTAACGGTCAGAAGGTTTATACCTATATGTTTGTTGATAAATAAACTACTTTAGATTTGTTTTAGTTTTTAGTGGTACAATTGCACAAACAATATCCATGTTTATGCATTTAAATTGCTGTGAAGTAACAGTTAACATTTCCAGTTAATATGGGCGATTTTACCTCACAGTATGTAATACATTTTATTCTATAAAAAGTCATAAATTCAACAGAAAATAGCTATAACCATTAAGCAAATGTAGGTACTTCCAGCCTTGTCTATCGGAAACTACACGAATTGTTCAATAGAAAATTTAAACAATTCATGTTACGCCATATGGAAAACAAGTTATTACATAAAATGACCAGTTTGGAATCCGTACATATCATTAAGGCCAAAAAAAAACCTAATTGCTTCATGTAATGCCAAGTTAAAAAGGCACGTATTTCAGACCCGTATGGTTATTCTAATCAATGTACACAATATATAGTCATATCAAGAAATGTCTTGTTTTTCTGTCAGGTGAGATGTCTAAACTGTCCAGCACTCATTTCACGAAATGTCAGGTTTTAAACCTGTCATTACATGAAGTGACATTGCTTGTCTATTGTGCATTACATTAAATGCCCAGCCTCATTTACCCCAAGTGTCTTATATGAGGTCCCTAAAAGTCCTTATTCAAAAACTTAACATAGAAGAAAATAATATTTTAAAGTTTGTAAAATTTTTATTTTAGAATTAATTTAAAATATATGCCTTACCAAATGCATACCTTTTTGGAGACATTTTTAACATTGATTTATGTACTCTTCAAAAAGCCTTTAAAAAAAACCCTGTAGTTTCATTTTCTAACTACAACTAGATTTCTCCATAGGAAGATTTAAGATAGTGCATATCAGTCACCTTGTTGTAGTACTCAACCCACGGTATATCTTTATCTATATATCCGCAGCCTATCTTTATTTATGTATCTAACAGTCTGTGTGTGTCTATATACCCAGATATCTATCTATATGGTCAGTCTGTCTATCCATATCTATACAGATAACTATCTATATAGATATGGATAGAATGTCAGATAGATAGATAGACAGATACATATACAGTAGACTCGCGATAACTCGAATTTTGCGATATCTCGAAAAAAATCAATTTCCCTGCACCTTCATTACTTATTTAATGTAATTTTATCTCTTTAATTCGAAGTTTTTCGTCGTTATTTTCGATAACTCGAAGTTTCCTCGCAACTCAAAATTTTGTTTTCCTCTTAAAACTACGGATTTTGAAGAACCTTTAGCACATATGTAATTGACACGTTCTTCTTATCAGTTCTCTTTCTTATTGTGCGTTACTGAAAGGGGATACACAACAATGGATTCCTACCTGAGCCTCACCCTTTTGTTTGAATGTCGCCAGACTGGATTCCCTGAGCTGTATCCTCTCCTCTTTAACACAGTCAGTCCAACAAAGAATATTAATGATTTATCGTCCCTCAAGCCAGCTGGCGTTTTCGGTAAAGTGAATCACTTTCTTGCAACATTTTACCGACCGTCCAGAAAGCAACTCACTAAAAATATGAAGACGACACTCGAACTCGACCCCTTCTCACTTTTGTTTAGGCTTTTGTGTGGTGTTGATTTGTCGCTGTGAATAATAGCGACAAAACGAAAATGCAATGCACTCCCTATAGCAGCATTTGATGAGAGATCGCTCTCAGAAGAAGAATGATAATGAAGAATGCGAACCTCCTCCAATGATAACTTTGTAAGAGGCTCTATCTTCCATAAAATCTATGCGTGCATTCATTGAATCCAGGCCGGAAATGAAAACATCAGAGACATTTCAAGCAATCGCGAATTTGGAAAATATAATTGATTACGAAAAAATAGAAATACCCATCAAACTATTTTGGATAGAAATTTAAAATGAAATAGTGTAAGTATACTTGTATTTATTTTTACCAAAACAGCTTTTTTATAGGATTTTCGATAACTCGAATTTTCGATATCTCGAATTTACACACTTCCCTTCGAGTTCGAGAGTTGTCTGTATAAAGATATATCGTGGGGTGAGAAGAAGTACTACAACTAGATAACTTTATAGGAAGATTAAGGTAGTGCATATCAGTTATCTAGTTGCAGTAGTCGACCCACGATATATCTCTATCTATTTATGTATCTGTCTGTGTGTCAGTCTATATATACTGATATCTATTTATATAAATGGATAGACAGTCAGATACATAGATATATATATATCGTGGTGTGAGAAGAAGTACTACAACTAGATAACTTTATAGGAAGATTAAGGTAGTGCATATCAGTTATCTAGTTGCAGTAGTCAACCCACGATATATCTCTATCTATTTATGTATCTGTCTGTGTGTCAGTCTATATATACTGATATCTATTTATATAAATGGATAGACAGTCAGATACATAGATATATATATATCGTGGTGTGAGAAGAAGTACTACAACTAGATAACTTTATAGGAAGATTAAGGTAGTGCATATCAGTTATCTAGTTGCAGTAGTCGACCCACGATTTATCTCTATCTATTTATGTATCTATCTGCATGTGTGTCTGTCTGTATATACTGATATATATCTATATAAATATGAATAGACAGTCAAATAGATAGGCAGATACATATCTAAAGATATATCGTGGTGTGAGAAGAAGTACTACAACTAGATAACTCCATAGGAAGATTAAGGTAGTGCATATCAGTTATCTAGTTGCAGTACTCAACCCACGATATATCTTTATCTATGTATTCACGGTATATCTTTATCTATGTATCCACGGTATATCTTTATCTATGTATCCACAGTATATCTTTATCTATGTATCCACGATATATCTTTATTTATGTATCTATCTGTGTGTGTCTATATATACAGATATCTATCTATATAGATATGAATAGACAGCCAGACTGATACATAGATAGAGATATATCGGGGGGGGGGGGGGGTGAGAAATACTACAACTAGATAACTTCATAGGAAGATTAAGGTAGTGCATAGTTATCTAGTTGCAGTATTCAACCCACGATATATCTCTATCTGCCTGTGAGCCTGTTTATATATACTGATATATATCTATATAAATAAATATGGATATCCATAGACAGTCGGATAGATAGACAGATACATATATAGAGATATATGGTGAGGTGAGAAGTACTACAACTAGATAACTGATATGCACTACCTTGATCTTCCTATGGAGTTATCTAGTTGTAGTACGAAGATTTGCAGTTCGCATGCAAAACTGTCCTATTCCATCGAATTTGCTTACCTGTCTTTTCTCTCGGTGTTCACTGCGTGCTTCTCGTTGATGCTACTGTGCAGTCTGGTGTTGAGCTGGTGACTGGAGTGACTGGGTGCGTGTGCGAGGGGTCCGACTGGCAGGGAGGATCGTCTGCTCTTCGGGGACAGGGACCCGGAGTTGTTCCCGTTCGGGTTGGAGCGAGGGGGGTCGAAGTTGTTGTTGAGGAGGCAAACAGCGCTCAGGAGCCTCGTTCTGGATTCCTGCAATAGGCTATACTGTTTAATCATTGTAGGTAGAGGCAATAGATTAGAATGAAATTGTTCACAATTAACACCTGCAGAGATCGCGCTCCAGGCAAGGTGAATCGAATTAGGGGCTAGGTGAATGGGAAAGATTCTTATTGGAATGACGTCACTTACTATTACGGACCGTCGCTTATTACGAATAAGAGGCTCGCAAGAACTAACAAATGATTTATTCGACCGGACGATTTCGCTCATAGGGTGAAAAGGGTCACCAGAGGTTCGAGTGCTTGTTGGTTTATCTTTTTTAATGTTATTGTATCGCTCGGGTTTGGTTTGGTTTTTGTTAATTAACGTCGCACTAGAGCTGCACAGTGGGCTATTGGCGACGGTTCGGGGTCCATCTCGAAGGAAAGACCCGGGAACACATACGCATTCATTCATGCACCTCGTTATTTTAGAACCATGGTCAGATGACGAGGAAACACCTGAACTGGCACCCAACGCCTTCAATAGCCGTCGGGACTTTGGGCCCCGATCAGATGTATCGTGCACCAGTCCCGTATACACACCAGTATAATTTGTTGGATATTCTGGACGACTTTCTAGTATTTTTGTAGCGAAGCTGGCAACTCTTCGATCGCAAGATCATGTATCGCTCGGGAAAGTAAGGGAGAAAAAAATGTTTTACCTCGATTGAAAAGGTTTATGAAAATCATACAATAGCTTTCTGCTGTGCAATATGTAAATATAAGATGATCGTTTCTTATTACTGTAGTCGAATGTGTGCTGGTCCTTGGCAGGGTTTAATAAAGAATCCAAAGCGGATTAAATCCCGATGCGTGACGTAATAAGTGATCGCCCCTATCCCAGTCCTTATTTTTCCCCAATTTCGTCCCACCTCCAATTCGATTCGCCTTGGGTTGTGTCTCTCGGGCACAGCGCGAGCTCTGCAGTGTTAAATACTTTGTAAAATTTGAAAATATTGGGTTTTATTATTCTTGTGTGGATAAGGGCGGTGTTAAAAAATAAAGGCGAGAGTTACATTTGAAATTAGATAAATGTAAATGTGAACTTTTTACATTTGAATCTTTTTTTTAGGTTAGCTGAATTAAAATCTCACTAGAGCTGCACAATGGTCTATTGTTCGGAATCTCTCACGAAGGAAAGACTCGGGAGCACTGCATCGTAATTTGAACCATAAACAGATGGCCTGGCACTCCACACAACCTGAATAGGCGTAGGGGGAAGACATTGGACTACAACGATTTTAACGTGCACAAGTCCCCTACAAGGCGGATTATTTCTACTAGGTAAAAGGAACGAATCTGACAACCCTCCGATTACCAGATCGTTACACATACACAGGGAATCGATCGATCCTGCTCCCATTGGTACTGGGGCCGACACTCTCACCTTTCGGCCATCCGTCGCCATTTTTTTTCACGGGCTTTTAACTTTAAATTTTTTTAATTAAATTATCTTTAACCTTCAGGTGCATTATTTTTTTTTTATTTTTACAAGTTAGACTTTTCAATATGGCGGCGTGAAAGCCAAATATATATTTTTTAATTTGACAAGGATAAAAATTCCAATCTAAAATTGTAGCAAGGCTGCCGTATGGTCTATTTTTTTTAAACAACATTTAAACTACAATGTGTACTAATAAAAATCTCAAAATGACAGAGATTATATTAATTGAAAATACAGTTAAATTACATACCTGATGCATCTTATTCAGGAAGTATTGTACTCATAGGTTTCCAGACATGCTAGCAAGCAACACATAAGAAGATAACGAATCAACGAAAAGAAGACACACAAGGCAGTTAAAAGAGCATAAAAGCGATTAGAGCACATGAAGAAGGCATTCCAGAGAAGGCACAGAAAACACACATCAAAACGTGGTGGTGGCAGTTCAGTTTAGGTGCAAATGGTTACCGTGTTTTCGTTTTACTTGCCCGTTTCAACGAACACGTGAAATAAGCAGGGAAATTCTGAAATGGCTAGCCACTTTATGAAATGACTGATGAATCTGTTAATATTTTAATATTTATAATGGCATAATGGGCGGAAACGTTAAGACATTTAATGAAATAGTTTATGAAAAGTTATATTCATAGAGAAATACATAATTTCATGAATTTCGTTCGAACATTTCATGGAATGGTTTTTAATGAAGTTCGTTCAAACATTTCATGGAATGGTGGATGGAGAAGTAGAGAATGTCATGACATAATAAAAAATTGAACTTTTTATAAAATTACAAATGGAAAAATTAGGTACTTCAGAAAATAATAAATAGAAAAGTTAAGCAATTCATGAAATTATGAATATACAGTTATACAATGAACATAAATTTTAAAGGGAAACGTTAGACATTTTATAAGTGGTGGATATAAAATTTAGATATTTTATTAGATGAGGAATAGAAAATTTCCCATTCTATGAAATTATGAATTTAAAATTAGACATTTCATGAAATGATGAATGGAAAAAATAAAAGTTTTCTGAACTGGTAATAGTTTAACATATCAAGAAAAAACTAGCTATTTCATGAAATGCAAAATTACCACATGAATTTTCAACATATATATTATTTTACTGAATATATCGAACATTATATATTAGATAAAAGTTCAATTGTAATAAAACAATTAAAAATAATAAAATATATTTTCACGTTTTTATGGTAATACTTAGTATTTTATGGTATTAATATCGATTTTTTTTATCCAGTTAAAAAAAAATTATTCAATTGAAAACAATTTTTCTCGATTGAAGCCAACATTTCTGTAACTTAATTTTAAAGATTAATTAATTGTTGTAAAAGTATAGTAAAAGCTGCTCCCTTTAAATTCTATTTTTTTGTAGTAGTATTTTAATGCGTTTTCTAGTCATTTAAATATGACACCTGATTTTTATCATAGAATTTTTGGACTATCATTTTAAATTAAATATCTATGGAGCAATTTTTAAAGCAACCAATTTCTATTTTCAACCATTAGGCTTAATTATGGCTAGAAATATTTTCTTTTATGAAAACAAATAAATAGTCAAATATTAACAGGTTTGAACACAAATCATAATATAAAAAAAAAAATGTTCGCATAATTCTCTACGAGAGGGACTTTGGAATTTTCACTGTTACTTACAAATTAACGTAAACTTTTCCTATTCACGCAGTGGTTACTACGGAAACCATCGGGTCGCATCCAAATGCAATGGAGTGGGAAAGATATTCTGAATGATTTTTTCACGTCGCCCTGGTAGTTTAACGGATAAGTCTCTGGACTATTGTGCCTGAAGATCTGGTTCGATTCCCGGTAAGTTTTAGTTGTAATTGTCGATATGTATTGAAAGTGATTTATGAAGGCAGCTGATATAGGCAAGCACCTGCTCTTTTTATTCAGCTTATGTAGGCAAGCACCTGCTCTTTTTATTCAGCTTATGTAGGCAAGCACCTGCTCTTTTTATTCAGCTTATGTAGGCAAGCAATTGCTCTTTTTATTCATTTTTACTCACTGTACTTATTTTCGAGTATATTACTTTTTCAAAATTTAAACTTATGTATTCGGAGCTATGATAAACATCGAATATACTCAAAAATGAGTACATTTCACTTATTTTTGAGTACTCATTTTTAACAGCGCATTAAAAAAAACTCCAAATCTATTCAGTGGTTCTCGAGTTATAAGCGTTCATGCAGGAAAACGAAAACGCTGCATTTTATATATTAGTCACACAGACGAGATGGTTAAGGACTCGAACTCACAAAGGTCAGTTCGCACATATATTGAGAAGGTACGTATAATCTATACCAGTTTCTGTCTTACGCCACTTAAGGTCCACCCCGACAGTGGATCGAAAGCAGCTGATCGAATAACGGTCCCCACACTACCACGTCGCACAAACTCCTGCAAATGAAAAGAGGAAATCACATCTGGCAATGCCATTCATCAGACT
The DNA here is from genome assembly GCA_963932185.1 of Troglohyphantes excavatus. Taxonomy (NCBI): domain Eukaryota; kingdom Metazoa; phylum Arthropoda; class Arachnida; order Araneae; family Linyphiidae; genus Troglohyphantes; species Troglohyphantes excavatus. Next base: position 36,892,362 of record OZ010677.1, read on the forward strand.
CAGTCAATGTTATACCACACACAAAATGTAACTTATAAGTAGTAAGCTTAACATACAAGAATATTTTTATAAGCCGAATAGTGCACTTACAAAAAGTATACATAATATTCAGTATTTAAAAATAATTATAAAAATAGTTATTCTTTGCAAAATGTTGAAACGAAATCGGATAAAAATGGAAAGTTCCAATTGCGGCCTATGACAACCTTTTGTCTGGGCGATAAACAATTATGTTCTTCTTTGAGAATATGGTAACCCGGCTCCCTTCGGCCGCAATTGGGCTATTGCCGATAAAAACGCTCATGATGTTTCAAATTTAATTCTGTTTGTCATAGATTTTTTTCGTAAGCACTATTGATTTATGGTAAATATCTTCAGCCATTGGATTTTATATAAGTATTTTAGTTCAGGAGAAAATAAAATAAGTAAAAACGCACGTCTACATATATTTAAAAAACAACTAATTTTTAAACATTTTAATTTTTTTAATGAATTGTTTTTAATATTTTTCTAATTCCTTTCTTAAATCTATTCCATATACTCTTATGTACATGTAAAAAAATCATGCTGATTCAAAAATATTTTTTGTTTTGAGTTTTAGCATTCTAAGTAGGTATATGCTAACAAAAACTGAAAGATTTCAGTTCTCTATGTGGCACATTAGATAAGGAGTAAAAAATCATTAATAGCATGATTAATGTGTATACAATCGTTGTAAAACTTAATGGGGCGCTTCTCTTCCCAGAGGCGGGCGGCTCAAGGCCCAAGCGGCGCCCGCTTGGGGCGCCAGACTAAAGAGAGCGGAAAATTGTTCTAAAGAAAAAGTAAATGTAAGAGATTTTAATGGGAATTTTGTACTTTGCGTGGCACAAGGAAGGTTTATTTTAGTTATTATATATATATATATATATATTACAACTATATTCAAACAACTAATTGTTGACATTCTTTATTATAATATGGAATTCTAGGATATTTTATGAAGACATCCATATTTTTTTAAGATAATCCATAGACCAATAATTTTCAGTCATTTTGGAATTTGGCACTGAGCATAATCAGTATAGGTTATTTTATTTCACAAAATTTAAGTAAGTATAATATATTTTTTTTTGTGCAAACTGGGGCGCTAAAATCATTCTCTCTTGTTACACAAAATTCCCTTGGAACTCCCCCGTCTCGTCCCTAAAAAAAGGATAAATCTGAATAGAACTGCGCATTTACTCACCGCAGATCTTGCAATCTCCGAATTCTTGAAGTGAATTTTTCCTCAAAAATAACCCCTTAATATTTAACAGGTTTTTTTTTAGTTATTATTATTATTATTTTGCAAATTGAAATAGTGAAAGTACAACACTGTAACTAACATTACATTAGTCGATTTCTTAAAAAAAAAATTAAGACCCTCATATAGTTTTTCTCTTGGATTTTTGAAATACAACAAAACATTTAAGGATTTTCAACTGGGTTAAGTGTTCCCCTTTAAAAGAATGCTAGATCCGCCGCTGTTGTAGAGTTTACATGTGCGTAATTGAAAGATAAGTGTTTAATACACTCACACGCGTTGTTTGATTTTTTTCAAATTTGCATGAATGTTCATTGAAGTCATTAAAATCGACGTATATGTTTTCTTTAAATATAATTTTTTATTAAAGATATTTTTTTTTGGTCGCGACATCTACTGTTCCCAGAATCATTAGTATATTTAGTTCAGCTATGAGGCAAATAGCACTTACCTACTACTGGTTATTAACAAAGCTATCTGAAAGTTATTAAATTTGAATGCATAAATAAAGTGCATTAATAGCATCACCTTTGTATGGAACTTCAATGATAAGATTTAGTTTTAAAAATACAAATAGTAAGCAATTATTAAACCACCACCACCACATTTTGCTTAATAGAAACATAAATGCAGAAGTATTACACAAAAATAGAGAGAGACATTTTCACAATGACAAATATCAAATAAACATCAGAAAAGCTTTCGCACAAAATTTCTTAAGTTTCTATAGTTTATAAATGCACACACATAAACGGAATGAGAAACAGAAAATTTAAAAACAAATTAAAACTTTAAAAATAACTTTGAATCTTTGATGATAAAGTTCCATTAAATATAATTGTACATAAAAAATTCACATATATTATTTTTTTAATTGGGAAGCATTATTATCCTACCGCCAGAAGAAAGTCAACAGAAAGAATTCTGTTGTCTGGCGGCCTGTTATAGAAACTTACAATTTTACTCAATTAATGAGTTGGAGCAAAGCAAGACGAAAATACGAATTTAGATTTCTTACTATCAGCCAACTGGAACCCATCTCTTCTACATTTCATCTCATGAGTAAATCGTTCGTTTCTATAGCATCCGCCAGACAACCGAATTCTGTCGCTGGGCTTTCTGAGGGTGGTAGGACCGTATATCAATTTCGTTTTCCAAGATCGCAGCGATCGTTTTGAGGATTTTAATATCTTATGAACTATTAAAGCTCTCGATAATTCTAGATTATTTCGGAATATTTTATAAAATTTTCTATCATATTACAATCCCTCAAACTTGTTTTTAACTGGTTGGTTGATTTATTGAATTAACGTCGCACTAAACCTACGCAGTGAGCTATTGGTGTCGGTTCGGGGTCTATCCCGAACAAAAGACCTAGGAACACTGCCTTGTAATTTCGAACCATGGTCATAAGAGAAGGACAACACTTGAGCTCGCACCCCACGTAATCTGACATTGGCGTGAGTATATGGGACCACGACGGGTTTAACGTGCACGACCCCCTATACACAGGAGATTATTTTATTTGGTTTGCGAAAGGAAGGATTCTGACAACCCTCCGATTACCACACCGCTACTATATTTCGGGAATCGAACCTGCGACCTCACTATTTCTAAGTACGACGTTTTCACTATTCCTCCATACACCGGCCCATTTTTACCGTAAACATATACAAGTTTCTAACAAGTATATTAAAAGCAATGCCCAGATTGTTAGAATAAAGCAAAAGCGACAAAAAAAAGATCTATGTTACATTCAAAATACTTATAACTGTATTAGAACACTTCTGTATCCCATACTAACTGGCTTGGAAGAGCTCGACAGCGACTGCGACCGCGGCGGCAACACACGCTTCGGGTCCTCCTCAAGGGCGTTTTTGTCGTCGGGCAGCAAGTTGTGCTCGGCCAGCAGACGTCGGTACTCCTCGAGCTCCAAGTGTTCTTTGTCGTACAGCAACTTCAAGTGCTCCACGTAGTTCAGCATTGTCTCGAACGCACAATTCATCCTTTGTTCCTGGACGGGGGAGACATATTGCTAAATAAAAAGGTTCAACCGACTGACGCAGGATAATTTTAAGTTCTAATACACAGGCGATGTAAAGATAATGTCTCTAGGAAGTTTTGAGTGATAATTTTTTTGTGGTTTAAATGATACAATTATTTGGGTTGATATATAAGTATTTAAATAACATTACATTGCTAGAAATATAAAATTTATATTTTTTTCTTTCTTTTTCTGTGGGGAGCCCCATTTGCTCAGTTGGTAAGGCGTTCAGCTGCTAATCAGAGGATTGGTGGTTCGAATCCGTGAAATGGACTTGACATAGAAAAGTAAAAAAGTAGTGATCTTGCGATCGGAGGGTTGCCAGCTTTGCTACAAAAATACTAGAAAATCGTCGAGAATATCCAACAAATTATACTGGCGGGTATACGGGACTGGTGCACGATAAATCTGATCGGGGTCCAAAGTCCCGACGTCTATTGAAGGCGTTGGGTGCCAGTTCAGGTGTTTCCTCGTCATCTGACCATGGTTCTAAAATAACGAGGTGCGTGTATGAATGTGTGTGTGTATGTGTTCCCGGGTCTTTCCTTCGAGATTGACCCCGAACCGTCGCCAATAGCCCACTGTGCAGCTCTAGTGCGACGTTAATTAACAAAACCAAACCAAAACCAACCTTATTCTGTGGGTTTGGTTTGGTTTGTTTAAAAAACGTCGCACTAGAGCTGCACAGTGGGCTATTGGTGACGGTTCGGGGCCTATCTCAAAGGAAAGACCCGGGAACGATGACTCGTATTTTTGAACCATGGTCAGATGACGAGGACAACACCTGAGCTGGCACCCGACGCAACCTCAATAGGCGTCAGGACATTGGACCCCGATCAGATTTATCGTACACCAGTCCCGGAGACACGCCAGTATAATTTGTTGGATGTTCTGGACGACTTTCTAGTATTTTTGTAGCGAAGCTGGCAACCCTCCGATCGCAAGATCACTACTTTTTTACTTTTCTTTGTCAAGTCCATCGCACGGATTCGAACCACTAATCCTCTGATTAGTAGCTGAACGCCTTATCCACTGAGCAACTGGGACTCCTTATTCCCTGGGAATTTTGTTTTCTGTGTATTTTGTCAAAAGTATTTTATTTTTATATGTCGAACAAATATAAGTTAACCAGGGATATTCCAAACAAGCTCCTATTCAAAAGGAGTCAAATCCGTTCACTGGTTCTGGCGTTGTTGACTAACATAAAATCAAAGGGCAAACATTCGCTAATTTTAAATACTGTTGTTTTGACTTTTAAAACTACGTAAATAGTCCTCTATTTTTTAATATATTTTAAAATTAAAGAAAATGCACCAATACGAAGATAAATTATTAAAACAAAATATTTTAGACCGACAGAAAAATATAGCTTTTTGTCCTTTTACATAACGATCGTCAACAATATATATTAACAATTCGTTTATTTATTCAAAACAATAGATAAATTAAAAATACACGTTGAAAGGAGTACATAGAAATCATTTGCTGTTCGATATCCCCATTCGAACAGGTTTTTATACTTCATACTGCTTGCCGTATAAACCTTCTGGAAGATGTCTTCGTGTTTTTCCTAAATTAAATTGATCAACCAATCAAAAGTCTCGGATCAAAACCGCAAGCGCCACAGAAGAATAACGCGAAGACACATTCCCCAGCTTAAAGTAAATAAAGGTCAACAGCTTTCGCAGAAATATGTACAGAAGGAAACCATTAAAAATATCCAGTTAAAAGAGTCCTTTGAATTGCGATAAATTTAACTTTTATTTAATTTTATCTTGGGATAGGATATCGGTGTCGACCGGTCCGAGGACCTATCCTGTGATAGCCGATTACTCTAACTAAGCGATCGCCAAGTCGCATTATCGCATAGGCTATTTAAACTGATTTAATGAATCAACTTGTACCTGCTGGATGGCACCGTAGGTTTCTGCTCGACTAGACATTCGCATTGTGGCCTGTTGCACGATATCCACATGCTGCTGGGTCTTAGTTATGATCTCTCGCATATCAGATTCCGAACACAGTTGATTGAGGGCCTGCAAAGAGAAGAGCAGCAGAAGCACAAATGAATGAACACTATAAAAAAATTGTATCTAAAAATGAGTACCTAAACCTAATTATATTTATTTGATTATAAAGATTTTTTTTTACTTCATTACTAATATTTTCACACACATATTTTGTTATTCTAGTAAAACAAGTAAAATGTAGGTTTAACTTTTTTAAAACTAGTTTTTACTCTAAACTAATGGTACATAAAATTTCGTTTTTATTGAAAATATACTTTTTGTGAAAAGTATACCAAAAGGAGAAAAAAGACTTTCTTGAAAAACTAAAAAACGAAAAATCTCTTGTAATTCTAAATAGATTTTTCGGCCTTCCATTGTTGAGCATTTCTTAAGTATTTGGGATCGATGATTGCACGAAATACTATTTATTTTAAGCAATTAAATTTTAAAATTTCCAAATAGTGATTGCTTCCAAAAGGAGGCGCAAATCCACTTTTGTTCATATTTTAATTTCGAATTTCATATAAATTAATATGGGAATTTCTTCAAAAACTTAGTACATATTAAACTATAGGTAATGACGTCATAAATCCCATAAGATATGAACTAAAGATCCAATTTTTTTAAGGTTAGCAAACGCACTGTTCCTATAATCTTCATCAATAAGAAAGAAAGTACCTAAATCGGGTAAATGATTTAGAATTAGTGACTTACATTGAGAGACTCTCTCAGGGCTTTTAACTCGCTGTCGATGTTCTTTTCCGCGATGTCCCTTTGTCGCAGCTGCAAATCCAACCTCTTACCCAGAGTGAACTTGTCTGTTTTGAAGGCCAGAGACAGTCGAGCATATCTCTCCTGCAAAACGATAAAGCGAAGCATAAGTTTATTTGGGAAGTAAATAAAAATAACGTACTTTTTAAGAAGAGATGCTAAATGGTAAAGAACATATGTTTGACGTTAAACGTCCTTAAATGGCTGAAATTTGCGTGACGTAAAAAGTGCTGCAACTACTAAGCCACATCAGTGGCGGCTCGTGGACTACAGCAAGTACAGCCAGGTTGCACCTAATTTTATTAGTGTATTTTAAAATAAAAATTATATATTTTACTAATTTTCTTAAATGAAGATTAGAATTGGAAATGAAGTCAAAATTTCTACTGTAAGTAAAATAAAATCTCAAATAAATAGCGAGCCTGTTGCCGTAATGCACAATTCAGGAGGGGAAAAATTCCATTCAATCAAAACTGCAGCCAAAAAGCGAAATTCGAAATCGGCTGCATCGTTGCTATGGCAACCTCTACGTAGTATGGAGATTCCTCCCCATGCTAATGCACTGCATTTGTGAGAAGGTACAACCGAAATGAATTTTCTTGTTTAGCTGCACTTGAGATTCGATATGCTGATTGGCTCGACCGTTGAAATTCTGGGAAGAGTGGGTGAAACGATAACTTACGAGAATATCTCCAAACGGAAATGGTTTTCGTGATAAGTTTACACGTGTGTTGTTCTTTCGTTACTTAAATTAATATTAAAATTGACCGATTCGCAAGTTTAAAAGAAAGGAGGATTGATTTAATTTTCAAAAAATAAGTAAATGTTTTCTATTTTTTTTCGCATGTTATCATTTCGTAATAATTGAAAGGAAATTTTGATTTTAGTAATAAATATTAAAGAATTTCCGTTCATGTATGGATGTGGAAAATAGGGGATTTCACATGATTTCGGCTGTACTAACATTTTCGACCACGGGCCGCCACTGAGCCACATAACTCCAGGGGGAATCAGCCTTTTGAGATAAATGACCTACCATCGTTTAGAGGAAGATTGGCGCAGTGACCTAATCGGTAGTTTAACCGTGCTCAGAACTGGAGAATGGACGAGTAGAATGACCACGCCTACAGTGATGTCAGAGGTAGTTTGTTTGTGGTATAACATTAATTTTCCTTTAAAACGACTTAAATATTGAAAGCTCGATTATATATATTTTTTTAGAATATAGTGTAAGAACACAAGTTAAACGCACCCCCAGTGGCAGATCAAGGGATTTTGTGACATAAACAAATAATTATTTTAGCGGCCCAACTTACGCAAATAGATTTTTTTAACTGAGCGATTCGACAAATTGAGATTTATTTTTAAAATAGCAAATTTTTAACTCCGACAAATGAAAAAAATTATCTTGGTTTCACTGAGTTGCCAAAATTCCCAAATTAGGGAAAAATCAATGGTATGCAGTATCAAGAAATATTTTTCGGTCAAAAATAAAACACAAGCTATATCGTTCTTAAAATAGTTACATATATTGTAGTGTTTTAAACCTCAATGAAATCACTTTATTTAAAATCAATATACCATTTATTTAAAAATTATAAATTTTTACAAAAGTCCAAATTTATTTTCTTACGCCAATTTTGAAGCCAAATCATTAAAAAAAATTCACGGAAATTTGGCATTATCTTTAGTTTATCGACTTAAGCGGCCGCTTGTGTCGGACCTTAAACCCAAAAATAAGAATAGACTTACCCCTACTCAATAAATTCCCAAACTCGATACGATTCTGAGCCGGTATATTTATCAATATAATGCAATCGAATGTGGTTTATTATGAATCGATTTCAAGCATAGTTGCCTCAATGATAATAACATTGATCATTACAGCGGCCTTGCAAAGAATGCTGATTCTTACCAGACTGTGCAATTAGAATTAACGAGGATTCTAGAAAAGCAAAAAACCTCCCATTGTTTGTGTCGTTGAAGAGAAAAATTAATTAGTGTGCACGAAATGATCCATTAGCATTGCATCTTAAGCAAGGTTAATAATCCCGTTAACCTTATTAAAGTATCTTTTGTGGATTCCCGTTTTCCGTCATTTTAAGTAAGGGTACATCACTGAGCTATAACTATAAGCACTGGAGCGAGGACTAACCGTTGCCGACCGCTTTACTCCTTTTTGAGCGAAAGGTAGAAAAATAGTCCCGTCGTGTAGGTTTGCGTAAATTTAAAAACACATTTCTGCACAATATATTAAATGTTACGTATTTAATGTTTTTCCATACTTACTTACAAGAAAAATAAGATAAAAGACACATAAAATATCAGTTTTAAATATTTCTGTGACGTCATGTGAGATCTCATAACGAAGGACGAATGTTTTCTTAACCTTTCTTCCGAACTGTATTCATCCGCGCTGCACGGTAAAATACATTGTCGCTCAATGGGAATCCTAACTCCAGTGCTTATAGTAGTTATATTATATTCTATCTCGTTAGGGTACGTAGAATTTCTATAGGAGTTGTTGTACTACCTTGATTGTTTTAAATGAGAGTTGGGAATTGCACAACAGTTGTAAAGGGAGTTGGTATCCCATGTACTGGTAATGTTAATACAAAAAACTTAATTTTATTAAGGGGTTTGACAAAAAAAAATATTATGATATAACAATATATTCTTACCTCGATATCAGGTTCATTCAAATTTTTGTTGCTAAAAGAAAAAGAATAATTATTAATATTTAAAAAAAAATACGCTAAAAATGTCTGTACATTGTAAAAACCGGGAACTTATAAAACGAGAAAGAGTACGTTTTTAGAATTACGTTCAATACTTTTTATATATCTTTTAACAGTTTCAATTAAAGTCATGCTAATTTTTATCTATTGAACATAAAACCAACAGTAAATGTAATCAGTATTAAAGCATTTCCATAACAGACATGTGGAGGACAATAGATTATGAGTTGAAACAGTTGAATTGTTCAACATAGGAGTGGAAATGTACAAAAACAAAAAATGCATTCCAATTTCATTAGAACACAACAGTGATTTAATTTGCAGTTCTGGAATATATATTTTTCAAAAAAATTCCGCCCCCCCCCCCCCCCAACCCTTTTCTTTTACTGGAGGGGTATTCCATACCACCAGTAGCCAGGGCCTGATCACCAAATAGGCCCGTGAAGCCCAATCTTACACTTAACAGTTTTGATGGGCTCACAAAACATGTATTTTATATAAATATTGAACAGCCCTTCTACTAAATTTACCTTAAAAAAGTTGTATTACGAAATTTAAATAAAAAAAAGTAGCCACTTGTGTTTAATTTGTTCGAATATTGGAAAAAAAAAATCGAAACATACAGAATATTAGAAACACCTCATTACTTATTAATATATTTTATTATATTATTTATAATGTGTTTCATTTTGATGCCATTTAGGCGAAAAGATTTTAGTGTATGTAAAAGTTCGGTTTGATGTTCCAGGGTTTATTTGAGAGCAATGGGGTGGAATTCCTTTGCTTCAATGTCATAACCCTGCCAGTAGCTGAGGGGGCCCGCACATAGAGTAATGATACAAATAGAGGAATAAAAATGCTGATTTCCGTGTGTCCATCATTGAAACCACGCGATAGGTGGAAATGCCAATTCATTCATGCGCCAATATTACTTGGCAGGCCTTGGCGACTTTCAGAACTAAACGAGATCGAAGTATTGTAATATAGTTTTGTGTTTAATTTTGTATTTAAATATATTTTTTTTTTGAACGAGTGGCACAATTTAAGGGAGTTTAACAGATATATTAAGGAGATTTTTCTTACTTTGTAGTTTTGAAATAATTGCATTACGTTTTTATGTAAAAAATTTACCATAAGCGAAGTTCTTTCAATTGTTATTTTGTATACTTCAATAAGAAAATATGAACAATAAAACCTGAGAAATATAAAGAGTTTCGCTTCTTCGAGTATTGAACAAAAATAAAATATTTTCGTTTCGTTAATGAAGAGGAAATATTTAGCGCATATTGTTGGAAAATAAGTAAATACGTACATATATGTTAAAAAGTTGAATGCGGACAGAACTCCTTATCACCAAAAGAGAAGAAAGTGCGCCAAATTTGAAACTCCTGCAGATGTCTGAACGCCAAATGTGGCAGCGCTATAACCACGTGATGTGGGTTTTTCTTTTCAATGTTGACACCGCGGCCTTACGAGAGTCTGGTAGTGAAGGCGCTCTCTATTTAATATTACAACTCTCTGGGCCCGCACCACATTTACAGCCCAGGGGTCCACTAACCCTAAATCCGTAAAGACATATAAAAATTATTTCAAAGTATGACAAAGCGTGAGGACTGACTAGCAGTAAATCAAAAAGAAGCCATGTTAAAACCAAAGGGTTCACGCGGCTAGGACAAGATAAAGAGGCTTTTTTACGATGGGCCATATCTTGAGCCATTAACACGAGTCAACTCATCCGAAATAGATAAAGCCCCCGCGACCTTGCAGATAATGCAGAAGGATGCGGTTTTGTTTATACATTTTTTTTTTTTTTTGTGTGTAGAAGTTCGTATTTTTGGATGACTTGGACATTTTTAGATTTTCGGATGGAGAAGTTTAGTGATGGATGACTTGAAATAAACGCGAAAATGCATGTTTATTTTTTCAAGTTTATTTTATTTTAATAGACCAGGGGTAGAACGATGACAGTGCGTTTATTTGTCTCACTGACATACACATAATTCTAATATTTTAACTTTTTTTTTTATTTTACTGACAATCATCGTTCTTGATACAATGAAAGTACATCCCCCTGGCTAGTCAAAAGACGTAAAGATCCAACAGAGTGAAGTCAGAGAGTATGAGTGAAGTCTGATCGTTTTTCCCATTTACCCTTCATTTTTAATTTGTACAAAACACAAGGGACAAAAAAAAATGTACCCTAAATACCCTATAGCTAGGGTTACCAAAAATCCCAAAATCCAATCCGTGATGTTCGCCATATGTGCCATTTCTCGCCAATTATGGCAAACGTTTTAATATGTGAACATGAAGCTCAATGCTCTCTCACCAAGCACTTCCACTTAGATCAAAGAACCCCGTTCATACATGTTTAAAGAAGTAGGCAGGATCATCAAACATTCACACTTGATCAAAGAGGCGAGTTGTTCGTGCAAGGCTCCATAAAAGTTCATAGGGGGAGCTGGGACTGTCAATCGCACCAGCAATAAATAGGGATATTGTTTCACTGGCGATGGGGATTTTCAGAAGAAATACTGGCTTTCAGGGTGTCTGTAAAGAGGCTCATATGTATGAATGATGAGAAACCCCGGAACGTGAGCCTGTTCGGGACGCTTTCCGGGACAACGGCGAAAAACCGGAACGTCTGGTAGCCCTACCTATACCTGGATCCACCACTGGTCATATTAATCTTGAATATTATATTTTTTTCCTATTTTTATTATTGTGATTTCTAATATTCCTTTTTAGTAGTTTTTATAGCACCCCCTTCCTTACCTGCAATTATGGAAGGAATTTTTTTGTTTATCAAGTCAAAAATTCGATGCTAGATCCAAAATTGGTCTAGGAGTCAAATCTTCTAAGAACTTTTAGCTGATCGTAATTACAGTTCGAGGTTATTTCTCTGGAATCGAAATCCGGTAAAACTCTTCTTTGGGGCATGGATTTAAAACTTTCGATAACACAAAAATTGTGCGACGTTCCCCTTAAAAGTTGTCGCACAGCCGAGAGCTGCTTCTTATTTAAAACAATAAAAATATGACGATGGGCATTAATTTTAACATAATCCTTGAGAGAAGAATGATTTAATTAAAGAAGGTAAACAGGTAAAATTAATAACATTTTAGTTTTCAAATGGAATAAAATGTCTATCAATCTTCCACAAAAAAAAGTGTAATTCCTGCAGTAAATATACGAGGAAATTGACGCATGAAGCAGTATCTCATGAGGAAAGAATAGATTAGGTACCTAATTTAATTCTTAATGCGAACCTTGCATTCATACACGGCGCAGATGTTGCATAAAAAGTAGTTGCTTCCAAAGCAGTCTAACTACAAACACACAAACATTTCTTAAGTAAATTAAATTTAGTCTTTATAAACTACCTTTCCATATGTCGAGTTTGTTTTTAATGATGTAGAAAAGCCATTAGTTTTCAGGTTAATACAGGACTGTCACGAATTATTGGGCTATGGTCATTGTTTGTATGTATCCAGGTCGCCCTTAGGGGTGTGCGACGAGTGCCACTGACCAAGGCCGCGCGCTTTAGACGGACCTGTGGTCAGAAAAAAAGACCGAGGAAATTAAATACTGTGTAAGAAAATGAGTGTCTACTTTTAAAAATGCGATTGTGTTATTTTTTTATCCTTAAAAGTTGTCGGGATAGGTAGTTCATTTATATGTAGGATATACTCTATCCCCAATCATAAGTTATCAGGAGTCCAGAGAATTAACGAGTGTCTTTTTACCATAAAAAAAATGACATATTTAAACCACGGAGTAAAGAAAAAGGTGGAGATGATATGGCGAGATTTCCTGAGAAGTAAGTTAGCAACCCCAAACTAGGCACAAACAAACCTAGTTTGCAGTAGTTTTTCTACGAGGGATGCATTATTTTTAAATTAAGAAAACGCATGCTAAAACTTAAAAAATGACGGTTTGTGCAGTTGTGGGATGCAGTACAAGTTCCAAATCGATAAAGGATGCTATTATTTCCAATTCATAGGTAAATTAAATTATAAAATAAATTATCGCCAAGTACTGGTACAAAGTAGTGCTTAGAATAGCGCCAAATACTTCGCCAGTTCCTACTTTTTAAGCGATTGCTTACTTCACATTGCAAACCGGTTTTAGACTTGTTCGCACCTTCTTCTTTACTCCGTGTATTTAAACAGATTTATTCATTTACGATTTCTTTCTGCAAATTATTTATTCGAAATGCAAATTTGACAAATTATTGTAAAATTTTTGAATTTTTTTTATAGGTAGAGTAGCTAGGATGTGCCTTTCGGGGTAATTGAATTAATTTATTTTAAACTTGAGCCGGGGAGAGGGGGGGGGGGGTAAAAAAAAGCTACCATTTAAAGGGGCTAACAGCTAGGTTCACAATCAGCCCCACGGCTGACAGATAAGAGCAGCCCTGGTTGTGTCACATTAGTTATATCTTCGAGCATGAATGGACTGTAGTAGAGCGAATATGACGTCATAATCGTGAAACCAACATCTCAGACCGAATGGCATCAGACACGTGACTTCTTTTCAAAATTATGAATTAAAAAATAGTCGCGATTGGCTGATGAATTGGGAAATGTGTAACAGTGAACATTTATGAATGGAATGACGTTATTAACCACGTGTCTGAGGCCATACATGTTGGCCTCACTTTGATGTTAGAGAGATTATAACATTATGTTTTCTTACTATGAAGGATCCATGCTCGAAGAGTTATATTGGCATATTAAAACATTATTTCGGATAGTTAAACTATTATAACAGAATTTCGGATAGTTAAATACCCGATAACCGGATATATTTTTTCAAAAGGTGCACAAGTGAGACACCCCCTATCCAACAGCAAAAAAAGATTTCTTAACAAACGATATATATACGAGTATTTACACATAACAGTCGAATTGGTAACATCTCCCATTTGGCGCGCTTTTCAGTCGGTAAAAAAGAACTTCAGTCAAGTCTCAGTAATATCCATCTTAGAAAAATACAGAATTTTACACAAGAAAACTTTTAGTTCTTCCGTAAAAGAACATAAAAATATCTGTTTCTTAAAGATGTTACAACTTCCTAAAACAATTTGAAAAAATCTGACGTCAAGATAAAAGTCAATTTCCCTCTTATAATTTGATAAACCCATTCTTCTTAACTTTATTCTTAGGAAAAGAAAATATATTTCCCCCCCGAGAAAATGAAAGATGGAAAAAATGCAAATTTCCAAATAAAATTACGGCAAGTTTTCCTGAATTCCTTTATCATTAGTATGCGTTGTGGATAACAGAATTACTTACACGAGCGTATTCAATTAGTTTTTCCTTAGTTTTTATTAACCTATAGTATAAAATAATATAATGGCTTTGTCTAAATTTCGGTCATATACGATTTCGACTTCCAGCATGTAAATTCGGGCGATAACTGTTAAGCGGTATATGTAAATTCCGACGCAAAAAGTATTTTACGTTGTGACCTTTGACGAACTTTTCTCGTTGCTTTTCAAATACAGCTGGTACCCCCTTGAAGCAATCGGCAATCGTTCGTGCCTTCTCATCTCCTCCGAGCAGTCGGTTTTGTCATTTCAACAAACATCGGGCAGTCTTTTTGAAAGTATCGTATCGTAATAACTTTTTTCAATAAAATTCAATCTAAATTAAAGACCAATTAAATTCTTCAAATAATTAAAAAAAAATTCAAATATTAAAAAAAAAAAATCCTATTTTATGATTATATATATATATGGTAAAACAGTGCATTTTACTTAAGAGTTTGCATCGCTACAACTGTTAGAGGGTTGACAACTTTGGCATAGTAATCTACATATTGGCGGAATTTATCTACCGTTTCAGAAAGGAAAAAAATTGCGTCGGGATTTATTCCATAAATTTCGGCATCGAGATTTTAACCGGAAAGTTCCAATTGCGGCCTATGGTAACCTTTTATCGACTTGGCACGTTTTGAATTCATAATTATCTTTTAGTTGCACAAGAAATGTCCCATCTTTGCCTTGGGACAAAATGAAAAGTCAGATTAACCATAAATCTCAATTAACTTAGATTTTTTGATAATTTTCTATGACTGAAACAATATTTTTTGTTGCACATCGAATGCTTTTATTTTCTTGCTTATTCACTTATTATTGTTTAAAATGGATTTCAAAGAATAGGCACTCAAAATGAGTTTTAACGAAAAATCAAAAAAAATAAATAGCCAAAGCACTTTAATTCGGCATATTTTAGCAGGAACAATATACGAAAAAAGAGATAGAAACAGAAGTGGGGTACAGTTTCTTAATCTTCAATTGGTTTCAAGTCGACAAACTGCCTTGCACAATCCAGTAGTTACAGTTAGAGATCATATCGATCATAGCAGATTCCTTATTCTAAAGGCAGAGACAACAATAAATGATTTTTGATTGATTTGAAGGCAAGAAAGGCACAATTTTCAAGGAAAAATATCAAGCAGTGCTATAGGCTCCCTTAAAAAAAAACGCCTGATTGAACACTTAATTACTAAAATACACTAAATTACCTTTATTAATCAATAATAATTGATGAATTACAATATTAATAGTTCACTAATATTAAAATATTAATATATTCACTAGGGAATCTGCAGATTAATAGATGCACTAGGGAATCTGCAGATTAATAGATGCACTAGGGAATCTGCAGATCAATAGATGCACTAGGGAGTCTGCAGATAATAGGTGCACTAGGGAATCTGCAGAATAGATGCGCTAGGGAATCTGCAGAATAGATGCACTAGGAAATCTGCAGAATAGATGCACTAGGGAATCTGCTGATTAATAGATGCACTGGGGAATCTGCAGATTAATAGATTAACGCTCCCTAAAATTAACTTAATAAACTTTACTTAAAGTTTTAAGTCTTAGGTAATTTCACCTACACCCTTGTATAACGCCACTTCTTCAAAATAGTGGATATTTTGGATACTGTTCAATATTTTATGGAAGAGCCACACTCAAGAGGCCAGAGAGCCGCATATGGCTCGCGAGCCGCGGTTTGCCGACCACTGCACTAGGGAATCTGCCATAGGCGTAGGAAGTAGGGGGGCTGGGGGTGCTCGAGCCCCCCCAGGAATTATTTTGAAGGGGCTCAGCTCCCCCTAATATTATACTAATTTTTTTAGAAAAATTACTTAAAAACCAAATTGTAGAAATAGAGAATTCATATAAAGAGGCATTTAAAAGGAAGCGTCCCTTATTTATTCTAATCGTGTTTTAAAGTGGGGGGGATTTGCTTTGAAGGCTACAACGCTAAAGCTTTAAAGAGTAATTTTAAGAATAATGTAAAAAATACGCTTTTAAATAAAAAAATATTATTTGTGGACATTTCATAAATTATAATCGTATTTCCCATAATTTATTTCCTTTGAAATAATAAACCATCAGATTCATGCACTATTTTCTAACAGCTTATATAGTTGAAATTTCTTCTTTTAGAAAATTACATTTTGTTAAAGAAAGTTAAATAAAGACGAATTCCTCAAATCTGGAAAAAATCATATTTTAGCGTATGGACATTTGAAATTACTATTAACCTTTTCCTGGTTACTTTATGTTCTAAAGCTGTCCAAACAAAAACGGATACAAGTTAAACACTTGTTTGTAAAAATTTAAAGCATTGTTTGTTTTTTAATTGTTTAATAGCTCGCAACTCCGTACTATTTTATATTGTATAACAATATATATATTGAAAAAAAAATTCAGCTCCCCCTGAAAAAAAGAAGTTCCTACGCCACTGGAATCTGCAGTGTACATATGAAATTGGGATACACTGTTTTTTGTAAATTTCCAATATTTTGTCACCGAATTCAAGGGATCTTGAGGTGCAATGACATTGGGGAATCGAAAATGGTAATACTCGTATTTGCCATTACTCTTAAATGACACTGAGCAAAATAAAAATGTAAAAAAAATAAAAAACAACACTGATTTTATTACATGGTACAAATCTGTTACGAAAAATAGAATTTTTCTCCATTGTAAAAATATTGCAGTATGCTATTTTCATTAGGATTTGGATTTTCATCCTTCCAAATAATTTTTTTCGCAGTTTGACTGTTTTTTTTCTTCTGTGTGTGGAGTGGGCCCCTTTGTAGTGTAGGCCCCTTTGTAGTGCAGGCCCCTAAGCTGCAGCCTATGCTTAAATCCAGCCCTGATTATCCATAGCAAGCAAAATTGGAAATACATTTATTTCTCGTTGCCATATATGAATCGCCTTATTTTCTAATGCAACCAGATGACGCAGAGAACACAGACATAGAATAATATTCTATTTTGAAGTTAATATTACCCTAGCAACCAGGATTTATATCCCCTACCCATTTCTTGAACACCTTCTTTGCATTTCGAAACCGTTTTATTAGAGTGTATGCAAATAAAATTTAAAATACGATATCTTAGTTATTGCCGAATCATTCGTAAGTTTTATACTCTGGGGTGACACGTATACTTTTATGAATAATAAAAGAGATAATTTATTCACTGTCATGCGTTAGGAAATAATTTGATTGTTCAACTGTAAGTACTGTAAGTTTCGTTACAGTGTCGACACACTGTAAGGAAAGGAATAAAATGCACAAATTGTAAATGCACTCTACTATCGATTCCAGGTAAGTGCATCCTAGAAGGAAAGGTATGATAAGATCGAGGGATAACTAGGAAATTGAATTATTTACACATAAAAGACTAATTTTTATTGTTCCAACCTTCATAATCTGAATAGGCTCGCATAATTTGTGTCTTTGGATATTAATTTCCCTTTTGAAAAGGAAAGAAATGAGGGAACAGATATAGTATAGGACATTTGGCGCATTTTTGTTTTTGGCGACGAAAAATTGCCGTTAAACAGCACTATGACGTCATAGGATTGCCAGATTGAAAGTCGCCACAAGAATCGGAACATACCAACACTGTCAGGTGGGGTTGCCATACCATAAATTTATCGCCCCTGTAAAACACGCCAAAAAAAACCTCGCGCGCCAAATGTCCTATACTACATCTGTACCGAAATGGGAATTTCAATAAAAGGTATTTGGTAATTTAAAAAAAAAAAAAAAAATTCTTCAAAAATTCTGCTCTTTCTTTATTAACTATGTGAAGAAGTTTTGATCCCGTCTAGTTTCAAAACGAGATAGATCACTAATTTTAAAAAAAAATTCAAGAGAAACAAAATACTAATTAATTACAGTACTTATAGAAGATTTGATCTTTTTTTTTAGAAATCGGTATTATTTGGTTAGACATATGCCTTCACCAAATTTTAGCTTTGTACACTGTTAAAAATAGGTACTCAAAAATAAGTAAAATGTACTAATATCCGAGTATATTCTATGCTTATTATGGCTCCGAATACAAAAGTTTCAATTTTTAAAAAGACATATACTCAAAAATAAGTACAATGGGTAAAAATGAATAAAAAGAGCAGATGCTAGCCTACATAGACTGCCTTCATAAACCACTTTCAATAAATATCCTTGTTCTCAGGGATTGCAGCCCAATGCCTTATCCGTTGTACTACCAGGGCAATGTGAAGAAGTTATAAACATGAGACATGTTAAAAAGGTCTGCCAAAAGAATGGGAAGTAAAATAACTGAGTTGTAATAACTCAGTTTCCATTTAAGCAATCGATTTCAAATAATGTAGAAAACCATCTTCTGAAAAACTATTTTAAGTTTGTTAGGTCGCTTTGTTAATACCGCTTAAACAGAAGCAAAGCTGATATAAGCAATATTAAATCACACTGCTCATTTCTGAGAAAGGACGGTTACTTAAATTTGAATACGTCATTGCTCATTTACGATGCAATTGTACTAAAAAAAATAAGTAGGTACCGGTACTCATTTTTAAGAAATTTATTTTACAGTGTATAAGAACTACTTTGAGAGAGCATTTTTTTCTTCATCTTTTAGACCTATCTGGTTTGCAAAAGCTGTGGGATGTAGCTCGACTACTGCGCTGTTTGGATACGTACTTTATAAAAATCTTATAATATCATTTAAAACTTTAAAAAAAATGGGCTCCGACTGCAAAAGTTGAATCAAGTTTATTTTTTCAATTCTTAATTTTTACGACATATAAAATAAAAAACAACTATTTGATATAAAATTTCAAAACTTAAAAGTTGCTATTTTCGGTTAAACCCTTCTTTTTCGATTCTCACAAATCGCATTTCCAGACGAAGCTATAAATAAAAATCATTTCTTTACTTCGCTGTCGAAACTTGTTTTTCTCAAAGAACGCCATTATTCTTTTTCTGTCAAAAATATTTTACTTTTGCGGAATATCTCTTTTTAAATAAAATGTCGCTGTTTTCTACTATTTTATAAATAGAAATGGAACGAGAAAAAACACATAAATATGTAAAATGGCGTAGATAAATAACAAAATTCTATTGTTATCATTCCTAACTAAAAAATCTTTTAAAATAATTACTTTAACTTAATAATTGTTTTAAAATAGAATAAAATACGGAAGTTGAGACAGTATTATTTTTTATTATGTATTTATTATTTTCTTAAATAGTTTTTTTTATAGAAAATATTTTAGGTCATCCTGACCGAAAATACTTTACTAGAAAATAAGTTTTAAATTTTGCAATAAAATATTTTTTAAATTCCATTTGGAACTTAGATTGTATGATTGTATTTGTAAATGTCGGTTTGGGCAATGGCATATGATACAGAAACAGTTGAAAAAAAATCAAAAATTTTAAAACATCTGAACACAAATTCTTCAGACCGCGTATAGGCGAAATTAGTAATTTTAACAATTATTGCATTCAACAATTATTCCATTTAACTAAATTTTTAATTTTTAAACTCTACTTTTAATCATATTCGAATTATACATCGGTCAACTTTAAACTAGGTACACTAACGTAATCCAGATAACAATACATCAATCAGAGCTAAAAAATACATTTTCATTTTAGCAGACTTTGGATTTACCACTTACTTTTCAGTAATTAAAATTAGCAATGAAAATCGGGTGTGGATGTGTTTCAGTTCATTGTTAAATCAAAGTACACTGTTAAAAATAGGTACTTAAAAATAAGTAAGATGTACTCATTTTTGATTACATTCGATGCTTATCATAGCTCCGAAATACATAAGTTTCATTTTTTGAAAAAGACGTGTACTCAAACATGAGTAAAATATATAAAAAGAGCAGTTGATTGCCTATATAGGCTGCCTTGATAAATCACTTTCAATAAATATCGGTAATTACAACCAGGACTTACCGGGAATAGAACCCAGATCCTCATGCACCGTAGCTCAGTGCCTTATCCGTTGTACTACCAGGGCGACGTGAAGACGTTATAAACATAAGTAATGTTAAAAAGGTGTGCCAAAAGAATTGGAAGTGAGACAATTTAGTTGAAATAACTCAGTTTTCATTTAAGCAATCGACATAAAATAAATAGGAAAACCATTTTCTGAACAACTATTTTAAGAGTTTGTCAGGTCGCTTTGTTAAGATGGCTTGAACTGAAGCTGAAATTAGCAATATTAAATCACACTGCCCATTTTTGAAAAAGTACCGATTACTTAAATTTGAGCACATCATCGCTCATTTACGATGCAATTGTACTCAAAGGAAAACAAGTATGTTCAGGAACTTATTTTTAAGTACTTTATTTACAGTGTATACAGGCACGTAGGAATAGAATTTTCATAGGGGTGGTTCAGTGACTGAGAAACTCCCCCCCCCCCCCCCCCCCCCGAAAAAAACTCTCTTCCCCCCCCAATTTTTTTTTAAACTTTCTATTTTTATTCAAGTAAACAGAAATACGTTGGCATATAAGTATCGAAACAGCTACATTTATCATTTATTTTTCATGAAATCGTTACCAATATCAGCCATTAGCTATTTTTAAAATTTGTATATATCACTAACTAATTATGAAATAAATGTAGAGAACAAATTTAAATTTTGAGATTCCTTGTTTAAAATAATGTATGGATCCCGTTTTAAAATATTTTCCCTTCATCGCCGAAATTCAAATGCTGTATAATGAAACACGAAGACGTCATGTTACGCTTAGTTTGAGATAAAAATAACCTCAAAACATGTTTTTGAAAGCTGTTTTCCGGGATAGGACCCCCGGAAAATACCAGGTTTTCCCTCATGTAACTCAACAAAAAGTAATGTACTAGGAATTGAAAAAATTCCAAATTTTAATGTATTTTTTATTGATTTTTAATGTTTTTTTATTGATTTTTAATCTTTTTTTATTGATTTTTAATGTTTTTTTATTGATTTTTAATCTTTTTTTATTGATTTTTAATGTTTTTTTATTGATTTTTAATGTTTTTTTATTGATTTTTAATGTTTTTTTATTGATTTTTAATGTTTTTTTATTGATTTTTAATGTTTTTTTATTGATTTTTAATGTTTTTTTATTGATTTTTAATGTTTTTTTATTGATTTTTAATGTTTTTTTATTGATTTTTAATGTTTTTTTATTGATTTTTAATGTTTTTTTATTGATTTTTAATGTTTTTTTTATTGATTTTTAATGTTTTTTTATTGATTTTTAATGTTTTTTTTATTGATTTTTAATGTTTTTTTATTGATTTTTAATGTTTTTTTTATTGATTTTTAATGTTTTTTTATTGATTTTTAATGTTTTTTTATTGATTTTTAATGTTTTTTTATTGATTTTTAATGTTTTTTTTATTGATTTTTAATGTTTTTTTATTGATTTTTAATGTTTTTTTATTGATTTTTAATGTTTTTTTATTGATTTTTAATGTTTTTTTATTGATTTTTAATGTTTTTTTATTGATTTTTAATGTTTTTTTTATTGATTTTTAATGTTTTTTTATTGATTTTTAATGTTTTTTTATTGATTTTTAATGTTTTTTTATTGATTTTTAATGTTTTTTTATTGATTTTTAATGTTTTTTTATTGATTTTTAATGTTTTTTTATTGATTTTTAATGTTTTTTTATTGATTTTTAATGTTTTTTTATTGATTTTTAATGTTTTTTTTATTGATTTTTAATGTTTTTTATTGATTTTTAATGTATTTTTTATTGATTTTTAATGTTTTTTTATTGATTTTTAATGTTTTTTTATTGATTTTTAATGTTTTTTTATTGATTTTTAATGTTTTTTTATTGATTTTTAATGTTTTTTTATTGATTTTTAATGTTTTTTTATTGATTTTTAATGTTTTTTTATTGATTTTTAATGTTTTTTTATTGATTTTTAATGTTTTTTTATTGATTTTTAATGTTTTTTTATTGATTTTTAATGTTTTTTTATTGATTTTTAATGTTTTTTTATTGATTTTTAATGTTTTTTTATTGATTTTTAATGTTTTTTTATTGATTTTTAATGTTTTTTTATTGATTTTTAATGTTTTTTTATTGATTTTTAATGTTTTTTTATTGATTTTTAATGTTTTTTTATTGATTTTTAATGTTTTTTTATTGATTTTTAATGTTTTTTTATTGATTTTTAATGTTTTTTTATTGATTTTTAATGTTTTTTTATTGAATGGGAGGGGTTTGAACCCCCTGAACCACCCCCTTACCTACGTGCCTGATTGTATAGTAGGAAAAATGAAAGCTTGCACAGAGTGAACTGAAATATAGAAAAACAAACTACTGTTGATTAATATATATAGCCTGGTCTATATATGATGTAAAATTAACTTCCCACAAACTCAATGTACACCTGTTGTTATTTAAAAGTTTAGAGACAGTTTCTGAAAACTAGGAGGTGGGATGAATAAATATCAAAAATAAATAGGCTGTTATAACCTTTGTAAAAAAAGTAAATATTATATAAAAATAACATTTTTAAATAAAAACCTAAATATCATAGTTTTAAGACCAAAAAATATAAATCTGGGGAGTTGCAAAAGTAATAAATCTGGGGAATATCGGAAATTACGTAGGAATATTTTCCATAATGTAATACGTTTTTATGAGTACTAAAATACACATTCTTTATGCGTTTTCTATATACTTACAATGCAGTTTTAAGAAACTTAAATGTTACATCAAAATATAAAAAAAAACGATTTGTAACTGTGCAATGACAAGTATATTTTTTATTTTAGTAACATATTTGGAAAAATGGCAAATAATTCTCATTCATCCATGTTGTGCACGTTGTTATTTAGAAAAAAAATTCAACTGAAAATCAAGTGTTGCTGTGTCGGAGCACGGAAAAAGGAGTTTTATGTGTAACTTTATTTCAGAAGATTATAGTTATGGATTGCTCACTAACGCAAACAGAAGATAAACAAGCAGTTCCGTCTATAAAAGTATATAAATATTATTTTGAAACATTTGTAGGCCTTGTGCAAGTTTTGATCTTAAAGTAGTTATTACCTACGGTAAAAAGTTTTTTAATACTATTACACATTCTTAGAAAAGTAAATGTAAAAATTTATATTTAATTAACATATTTTTTACTTTTTAAAAAATTAAATTTTTAAAGAATACACAAATAACAGCTATTAAAATACCGAGCAAATAATTTATAACTAATAATAATAATAATTTAGAAATATAAGTTTGCAAAAAAATATATATATATATATATATATATATAATAATGTTTTTATAACTTGCACAAAATCTATAAAAGGTGTAGTATAAATATATTTTTAAAAAATCACCTGTAAAGGGTAAAAAAAACAACTAAACTAAATTTTATCCTGCATTTGAATTTAATTCTGACAAGAAAAAAACATTTATGTCACAGTTCTTCAGAACTCGTTTATTGATAAAAATAAATCGGTTCTTAATGTGACAGCAGGTGTGCAACTACCATTAAAGCAATCACAATTAGCTAACTATTTCCTCTTAACTTACCTTTCTCTGAGCTCTTTCAGTTTCACAACGGCATCCGCTATAGAAGTAATCTGCTGATCCTGCTCGCATGTCTGATTATCCGTCATTTCAGAGATATTTGATTATCCGTCATTCATAAAAAATCCAGGTTGAAATAAAAATTAAATCTAAAACTTGGATCAATTGAAGAAACTCGAACACTCCAAAAATAAAATAAATCACAATGGAATAAACATTTTTTCCATAAAAAAAAAATAAACGAAGAATAATTTTTATATTACATCTTTTTTAATGTTCGAAATTCGAGCACATTTTCTCAAAAAAAAAACAAAAGAAGGTTTTATTCCAGAACCGCAAACGATTTTCTGCAACCTGTTTTCTGGTTGAATTTTGGGTATCGATTGAAGTTCCCAGATTCCTGCGCGAGCGATATAGCGCGGAACAATCTTTTCTGGTGTCGAGATTACAATCGAGATTATCCAATAGGAGGTCCAAGAAATAAACACTGGAAGAAAAATGATTCTTATTCGAATCTTTTTTTAAAAAATCGAATTTTTAAGAGAGCGATGAGTGGACGACTGTCGTCGATGGTGGTTTGGAATGAAGTGGGAGAAAAGGGAAGACAATAGCCGCCAAATATTTCGATTCTCGCCAAATCGTTCTCCGCCAAAGCTGAGATTTTTTAAAAACTCGCAGTGGAAGTTCTACTTCCGTTAATGTATTCCGTAAACCCGTTTCGTTGTAATTAAATCCGAAAAAAGTGTATATAGGTGAAAATATTGCAGTTATCACCCAGAGTATTTCATCTGATAGTGCAACACTGCGTGGTTTTATGAACATTTATTAACATTTATTCTATTTTTATCGTTTTAATGGGTGTATTGCTCTTTAGACCATTATAATGATAATGTAATGTGGGATTTTATAGAAATGTGGATAACATCTGTAATACATAGAGACGGTTCAAGGAATTTTTGTGATACCTAGAAAAAATTATTTTCGAGCTAAAATTTTCACAAATTGTTTTTAGACAATTTCACAAATTGGGTAATATTTTTTAATATTTGAATTTTCTAACTTTGTCAATTAATAAAAACTATATTCGATTTATTAAGACGCAAAATTTGGAGAAAATTACTTGTCTGGTAAATCAGAGAAATTATTGTGGTTTCATCACAAAATTTTCTATTACAAATTCTATTAGCCAAGAAACGTTTTAAATAATTATTTCGATTTGGCATTATTATATTCGTGTACGGACTGTAATGCGCCTGTATGCGTTCATTATCAGGTTATTTTACTATCAGAAGAAATATACAGTATTTAGATATTTTTTTGAACAATCCGGTCCAATTCCATTTCGTCAACTTCAAAAATCAACTTTAAAAATGCACATTTTTACAGTAAAAACGTATTACTTAAAAACGTTTGTAAAGCCGTACACTCAGTATTTAAACATTTTTCGGACATGGACTGTAATGCGTTGAGCTTGTATACGTCCATTGCCAAGAATTTCTTATTTACTATCAGAAGAAAGATATAAAATGTTATTATTTCAATCTTTTTATTTTGTAGTTATGTAGATTTTTCAATTTGATTTTCGCTTTTTAGCTAAAATTAGTGTTACTATTTGAGTAAAATGACATTTATTTTATCATTTTTCCAAAAAAAGTTTTTTTTTGCGGCAGAATTCTTATATTCTGTTTAAAAGCTTGATGCTTAACTCACATGCTCTGCTGCGGAATTGACATATATCCGAACAATTTTTCCCAGCTTATATACATAAACAACAACAAAATTACGTTTAATCGAAACTATGCCGGAGTTTAAACTCTCAAGTAAAGTTGAAGTACGAAATCTTTTTTTGAATATTGAATAATTCCGATAATTATATCTTTTTTTACGGAATCAGAATTCATATATTATAGACATATTTTTGTGCATAATTCTGTTAACTACCATTCCATTTTATGGGTTATTTTTTACAGTGAATATTGCGTTTAGTGCAGGAACCCGACAAGCGACATCACATAACATGTTGAGTCCATTTGCCGGGTTTTTGAAATAATTTTTTTTGAGAAATCGTTTTACTTTTCGGTATCAGAATTTTATATGATAAACCCATATTTTGCACACGATCCGGACAGTTTCCATTTCGTCAACTGACTGAAGAAATTAACCTTAAATATGTACTTTTTTTTACAGTAAAAACGTACGTTATTTCAAAACCCACTATTGGCAATTTTTTTTTTAAGTAAAGAATAATTATTATAATTTAATTACAGGCAACATCCACTTCGAGAGGATGTTTAACTAATACCCTAAATCTTTTAAAGCCAAAATCTATTTTTATATCACAAATAGAACGTGGTTCATTGTTTCCCAAAAATTCGAAAAAAGTAGACCCAGCAGATTTTTCTTAAATAAACGATTCAATTTTATGATCATGCACATCAGACCTTTTCACACATTTCTAAACAAATCCGTTTCACGAAAGAAAAAAAAGAAAAAACACGAAAAAATTCAATCATTTCACTGCGAACAACGCATAAGAAAACGAGTGTAAACAAAACAATTTCTTCAACCTAATGACCTGCATAAACGCGAAGTTTTTTTCCCCTCTAAAGCTCGCGGACACCGAAAAGACCAGTTGGACAACTTCGACCTTTTTATTTATTTTTAGAATCACCGAAAACCATTTGCCGACATCTTTCGCTTCCTACCTCCACGCCTCCTCTCTTGTTGATAAGGTTCTTTAAAAAAAGCAGACGATTTGCGCTAACAATTCGAATGTTTTGCGTGACAAAATGGATTTCGAACGAGGGCTCAATTGCAAAATTACATGGTTGGAACTACCTAATGTGGATGTTTCACTGCTTTTTTTGGTAGCTATATACTCCGTCACATGTGGTAATCGGGTACTTTAAGAAATGTATTTTGAAATATAAAGAACAAGATATGTTTCTTTCCAGTAATAGTTTATTTTCACATGTAACGTCTTTTAAAATCAGCAACATGGGGTAACTTGATAGAAACACTATATTACGCTTTTCACAGGTAACCCATTCCAACACTATAACTCCGGGATAAATACAAATATCACGATAACATGAATTTGTTATCGTTCTAGGTGACGATGGGTGTAAAATCGTATAATGAAGCAAAGTACGTACGAGTAATGGAAGGCAAACAAGACGATCCGTTTATTCAAGTTTTACGTTGGCGACCAATTCATATTTTTATAATTTGATCAAATCACGCTTCTTATCATGTTCTGACATAGCCACACTTGACTTGTTTTATTGAGAACTGCAATAATGTAAATGTCCATTATATAAAAGTTTAATTCTAAAATTTCAAATTTAATAAATTTTGTCCAAAAATGGCTGCCTTTCGAACATGCTCACAATTTTCTTTCAATATCGAACAATAAAAAAGCATATTTTTCCTTCCTAAAATATGGTAACCCAGCTTACTTCGGCCGCAACTGGGCTGTCGACGGATTATCCACCGAACAGGCATATTACTCGATTGTTATCATTGATAAATTGCTGTTATATATTAAAATTTCTAATGTGCCAAAACTAGCCAATATGCCCAAAATTTGCTAAACGTGTCAAAATTTAAATACAAAACATATATTCGATTTTTAAAGAAACTGAGTTGTATTGACAATACAAATATTTTTGTTAGAGTAATTTTACTAATGACCCTAATTGTTATTTTTTACATGGACATTATAGATGTTGGCTAATGTCCTTTTGCGATTGACAATGAACATCCTTGAAATGTTTATGGAGATCTGCGATTACGATACGGATGACGCAATTATAAAAATCGATTCCGAAAGATCGAGCGAGCAATTGTTAGGAATGCCTATTGTGGATAACTTAATTTCTTCGCCAGATTGTCTGCGCTTGAGAATGTATAGGATTGTTGTGAAATGTGCGTTTATGCAATTTGACATTGATCTTGAATTCTTGATTAAATTAATTCTTGATTTTTGATTGATTATAGCGTAATTCGATTTTTATTTCAATTTATTGATTGATTATAGCGTAATTCGATTTTTATTTCAATTTATTGATTGATTATAGTGTAATATCACAATTAAACGATTATTCGCAGAATTGAAATGAGAACTATGTGTGTAATTCTTGGAAATTTTTAGCGTGATTGCTACTCGCTCATTTTGAAGGAATGCAGTACATATTTTTTTTAAAAATGTATTTGCTAAATTTATTGTTTGAGAATCTTTTAAGAGAATCGGCATTTGTAAAAAGGGGATATGTTATGTTACAAAACTAAGATTTTGCAGGAGAAATTAAAAAGTGTGCAACTTCAATTGTAGTGTTTACAAAATAAAGAAAAATATTAAGATAATTTATATTATATTATATTCCAATATATTATATTTTATATATTATATTCCAATATATTATATTATATTCCAATATATTATATTATATTCCAATATATTATATTATATTCCAATATATTATATTATATTCCAATATATTATATTATATTCCAATATATTATATTATATTCCAATATATTATATTATATTCCAATATATTATATTATATTCCAATATATTATATTATATTCCAATATATTATATTATATTATATATTATATTATATTTTCTATTACATTACTATGAGTTTTGTAACTGCCAGAGCTCCCCACAAAATTCCTAAAAATTCGCACATATCCCATTTTTACAAATTTCACATAGTACGACACTGAAATTACTGGAAAAATAATAGAAAACATACTTTTATGAACAAAAATATTTATTTTTTGTTATAAAACTTCAAAAATACTTTATTATAAAAGAAAAGTTTGATAAAAGAAAGTTGAAAGTAAAGAAAGAAGAAAAGTTGTTATGAAAAAGTTAAAAATGGGTGACAAATGGGAAAATGAAAATCAATCATCAGCCTCACTATGGGCGCATGTCGCCCTTTTACATAGTTCCGGATATTAGACCGTCCATTTCTACCATTTAGGTTACTTCATAGAATCTGCCTTTTATTCAGTATTTATGTATTGTTATAAAGGGTATGCTTTCACCAATAAAGTAATTTTTCAACAACAAAAAAAATCACAAATCCCCTTTTCACCCTTCCACAAATTAAGATTTAAGTATGCTTGCAATATTCTAGAACTTTATCTATGTTTTTTAATGAGTTATTTTGGAACGAAAACTTTAAAGAGTTTTTCCTTTCCTTTTGATACTTCTTGGTATTAAGTTTTTCGAAACGCTAAGACTTTTTTGCTATTATTAATGAATAGTACTTTTTTTTAAATAAATTACTAAAGTAAAAAAAAAATTGAGTTTTGAAGAAAAAAGTGTGTTATCATGAAAAACTATCTGTATAAATATAAAATTCATGTAGTATACAAAATTTTAACGCCAATTCTTATGTATTATAGTTTAAAGGATCCAAGAACAAATTTTGGGGAAAAAGTAAAAATATTTTTTAAAAAAATTGTCGATTTTATAAAATGCTTTAACAAATTGAAAAAGTTAAAATTTTGAAAAAAAATCTAACTATTATGGAATATTTGGGTAAAAAAATTAGTAATTCTCATATATAGTGTTCACATAGAATATAATTATATTAATTATATTTTATGTGAACACTTTATATATGAGAATTTATTAATATACATAAATTATATTTTCGAAAAATTTAATTCAATTTTGTTATGTAGTGCAAATTAAATTATGAAGAAATAGAAAGTGGTGAAGTATAAACATTTATTCATCAGATGCAAAAGGATTGTAAGTCTTTCAAAAGAGATCGCAGCAGATCGCGTTTAGTGAATTTCTATTCTTAAAAGAGTGACATCTGGAAGTTGCATTTGTCAGAGGCAAACGAAATTCACAGTTATAACCATCTTAAATTTCGTGTGATATCCTCGTTTGACGAAGATCGCAAATATTCGGACAAAAGGGATAAAAAGTTCACTATTTTTCTGACGTGAAGATTGATTATAGGAATGAGCAATTTCAAAAAAGTGGAGGGAAAAATCCACAGACATTGTGAGGGAGCGAAGAGCATCACAATTAGGAGCGTTCAGTTTTTGACAGGAGTGATTTACAATCCTTTCTTGGAAAATACCTTCCTTCAAAGTAAGCAATTTTTGGCTTGATGCATTGTGAATTCCGACTCAACTGCCGCTCCATTTCAAGCGTTAAGAAAAGTAATCCTTTACACATATACAAACAGCCGACAATTATCTTTTATGTCACCAACTGAATACCTATAGATCGCAGAAACGCCTCTTTAGTTTAACTATACGTTGTTTAGCAAATGTCACGCGGATTGAGGGTACAATTGGGATACCAAGGCAATCCTACAGACCTACGTTTTTTCAGAAATATATTTTTTTTTAATTACAGGGCGCAAAGATACTGAAAAAAGGCAGGGAAAAGTAATCCTTTACACATATACAAACAGCCGACAATTATCTTTTATGTCACCAACTGAATACCTATAGATCGCAGAAACGCCTCTTTACTTTAACTATACGTTGTTCAGCAAATGTCACGCGGATTGAGGGTACAATTGGGATACCAAGGCAATCCTACAGACCTACGTTTTTTCAGAAAAATATTTTTTTTTAATTACAGGGCGCATCGGCACTTACAAAAAAAGGGCAGGGTGCGGCGCCCTTTGAAAATCGCATAACAAGAACACTACTCATATATAAATTTAAATAATATATAATACATTTTTTTATTCAAAAAGTCAACAAAAAAAATCAGAGGGTACAGATCCCTTAAAGAAATGGAGTTGTTTTTGGGGTATTGCTATATATTTAATCCCATTTTAAGTTGCTTTGAGAAGCGTCTGTTTCACGCTAAGTAATTAAGAGGGGTAGATGACAGTTCTAGGGAAGGAGAGAATAGAGAATTTTAAAATATATTTTGCTTTGCCATGTGCATTAGTTTTATGAGGAGAAATATAAACGATACTTAATTTTTTTAAAAAATCAAGAAAAGAATATACAAAAGAGAAAATTGTGCGAAAAAGAACAAATATATATTATCCATAAACATAGTCAAACGAAACAATATTTTGGTATTTCTTTACGTCAGACAGAATGATTATCCTTATCATATATATTATCTCTGTAGTAAAGATCCCTTTTACGCCCCTTAGATGGAACGAATTTTAACACATGAGGTATCAAAAGAAAGAGAATTTCATGGACCATTGATGAATCGTCCTTTCATCTCATAAATATCAATGGAATATTTTTTAAATGCGTTTAAAATAATTCATTTTAATGTTGTTGTTTTTTTAAACAAGCCGTTGATATGGGGGTTGAGGGGGTGTAGTTCATCCGATAATTATCGCACGCACATGATAATAGTATATTATTGTATTGGTTCATGGACTTTGAGATGTATTTATGAACCAAGTTTCAATGAAAGAGTCGCCCAATAAGTGGGGAAAATAAAAGTATTCCATAAGTTTCGCACGCTCGATATTTATTATACGAAAATTAACGTTTATCAATTCTTTCGCCAGTCTCTTAAAACGTTGCGAAATAATTGAAATTGAAAATTGCGGAAATTACACATTCTATCACGGAGCTGGAAATAAATTAATTACACAATTCGAACAAAATAAAATAATAAAATAAAGTGTGTGTTTTTTTAATAACAAATGAATTTCCTGTTTTAATTTGAAAACTTTACCGGTAAAAATTAAAAATAAAATTAAGTTAATAAACTGCCTAACTATGTGAAAACTACCAAACCAACTTAGTTATATAACGGTAGTTAAAAGCACAATCACAATAATTGAATGTCCATTTTTAGCCTAAATGAGATATTGGTATCAACTTAGGCGGATCCATAAAATGCGTGGGGGGGGGGGGGAGGGAGGGCACAGTACAAAAACGTACATAAGGGCGGGGGGAGAGTACATTTGGACATAATCAGCATAAAGCTGCATTAACACAAGCCAACTGCAATTAATTTATTTAAATCAACAAGAGTGAAAAGTTCGTCCAGCCGGCAATCGAACCCGGAACCTCTTATTTAGCGCACATGTGCTACCACTGAGTTATCAGGACGACACCAACCTTCAAAAACTTTATCTCGAAATTTCTCGCGAAACACATCTCAAAAGAGTAGACATATACATGACACGAACTCCTGAGAAACGCTTAAGCTGCATAACAAAAGGAACTGCAATTAATTTATTTAAATCAATAAGAGTGAAAAGTTCTTCCAGTCGGGAATCGAACCCAGAACCTCTTGTTTAGTGCCCATGTGCTCTACCACTGAGCTATCCGGACGACATAAAACTTTTTCACTCAGGAAACAGATCATTAGAGTAGACACATACATACACACATAAACAACACGAACTCCTGTGAAGCGCTTAAGCTGAATTAACACAAGGAACCGCGAATATATGCATAATAACATCAATCTTGAAACAAACAAACAGATGTATTATTTAAAAATTGGATTATATTAACAGAAAGTAATTACCTAAAGTTCTCGTCCTCCATGTTCGACTAAAAATTAATTTTGTCGAGTGATACTTTTGCTAAAACTGAGAAATTACACACACAATTTAGAATGCTTAAAAGGCGAATCAAAATGTGGCGTTAGTATGAAGGTACAGCCGAGTTTCATTTCAATGTTTTAATACAACTGTCATTCAGAGAATGAGGCAATCGAATTTTAGAAATCACCTCTGATCATGTGACACTCGTTGGACACTTTGGGAAAAGAATGCATTCTTACGACACGGAATGAAGCAGTAATGAATTCGATTGAAAAACGGTAAGGGTTCCCTTCCAGGAAGCAATTGTGCGATGTCGTTGGGAAACAATGCAGGTGGATAGTTAAATTTTTATTTTACAACGTTTTAACTCTTTTCGCTGCCGCAATAGTAAAGATGGGTGCCCAATGTAACACATTTTTTTTAAATTCTTGATTTGCTTTTAAAATTATTCGAATTTATCGACATGTATGGAAATATCAAAGAACTTTTTGTAATGACTTTTATGCCCGAGTTGGGAAATTTTATGCCTGAAAATTAATATTATTAATAAATGAAAGCTAGGGAAGATTAGGAATTGACCAACTTGTAAGATTACATTTAAATTAGACATTAGGACGGACACTGCATTGGAATTTGGGTGCAACAAATCAATGCTTGTGAGAGGACTGTTTAATATTACCTAGAATATGTATTAAAAAGAAGAGGAAAAATGTCGTTACGTTGGAACCGGGAATTTTCAGCTCTGTTGCGTTGGGAATTTCAAATAGTTGAGAATTTCGAATCGTTAAGTTGAGAAATTTATTATTTCAACTCACCCAAAATATTTTTTGAGTTAAATATAACTCATATGAGAGCGAAAGGGTTAATTGTTGATAGAGAGGCAAACTTGAAATCAAAGGATTGCGAGCGCGATCCTCGTCGTTCATTTATTTACGTCACTCAATTTTTAATCCTTTTATTCCCCCCCCCCCCCCACTCACGCACTGTCACGTTAGCCTTCCCCCCCCCCCTCAATGTTACGTCATGATAAATTGTTGCTATTAAAAAACGGTCATTGAAACTTCCATTCTGTATGATTTACCAAACATCCTATTAGAAAAATACGAAATGTTGCCACGTCACATAGTCACTAAGACCCCTCTCCCCTATGTCACACCTGAGTCACTTATGATAGAAACCCTCAAGAATGCGTGACATATTAAATAAACAGCCACCAAGCCGTGTAGAAGGGGATAATGTACGTTAAATCTATCATGGCCTAAAAATCTGGAGCCAGCTAAGTGTTTCGACAGTTAATCTTTATAACAAAAACAAAAAGAAAATCTTAATAACTTACTAATAGTATTTACTAAAATGTAGTGTTTGCAATTCTTCGATGTACATGTGATTTTTCTCCGAAAAAAAAATAGTTCTTAAATAATAAATTTTGGGAAAAAATAATACATTTCGAATGTGACTGATGTATATATAAAGTAAAACATTATTAAAACAAATAATAACTATTTTCTTTTGAACATTTGTCTCGATTAAATAAAATTTCGAATCTGCTGAAAATTGGACTACTTTTAATTCTTAGCCATATGCGACATGATTATTTTTTTTTATATTTTGATACAAAATCTAAATGTTCTATCACTTTTGTTCCATCAATTTTAATAAAGTTAAAAGAGCATTTTTTTAAATGATATAGTACTCAAAATTTTAATTATATGATACCGTTTTAAAATGTACTAGGGAGCTCTACTCCCTACTCTATAAAGGTCATCATATGAGAAATTATACGATAGCTACTTTTTGAGATGCGAATTAAAATATCGAAGAGGAAAGACGTTTGGATTTTGCTGACAGCGGCAATATTTGTTATTCACAATGTAGAAGTAAAACAACAATTCATTTACCGATAGTTTAGTTTTTTCAATTATTAATTATTTTCAAAGTTTTCCGTCACTATTCAGAGCCAAATGCATGTTTTGAACGGTTAAATAGAACAAAGAGCATTTCCATACTTTCTTGAAAAATTCAGACGATTCTAAAATAACTATTTTCACAGTAAAGTGATTTTCTGTTAAGAAAAATCATGCAACTTTAAGCTCTTTGAGCTTTTAAAGTGCTCTGTTTTCTAAACGATAAGATAGGCATTCTTGCCTATTAATAGTTTTATTTCACGTAAATCAAAGATAACTGCACATTTAAATTTGTAAATTTATTTTTTGATTTATCAGTGATATTCTCCTACTATTTTTAAAAAAACTTTTATCTAAAAGTCCAATATTTGAACCTTTTACAAAATTCTTCGGAAATGTATTACGTAGCAAAAAGATTTTCTATTTAAAGTGTTATTATACAATTGATATTTTTAATTTGAACTAAAACAAATAAAAAATTACTAACTATATAACTAAATTAGAAATATTCTCATTTAATAAGTTCTCTGAAAGTATTTTATTTTCATTAAAGTAAAATATTATTAAGTACGGATTAAAAAAAGTTAGTTTATAAAAAAAATATCATGATTTTGTTCCACGTTTTTAGTTTAAAACATATGCAGCACAAATTTAAATTTTCTATTATTTAAATTATTCCAAATAAAATCACGTTTCCTAATTGCAATTTTTTTTTAATTTATGATCTTTTTTTTCATTAAGA
Organism: Troglohyphantes excavatus; assembly: GCA_963932185.1. NCBI lineage: Eukaryota > Metazoa > Arthropoda > Arachnida > Araneae > Linyphiidae > Troglohyphantes > Troglohyphantes excavatus. Next base: position 36,927,234 of record OZ010677.1, read on the forward strand.
ATTGCGAAACAAGAATTGATGTTTCGGATAATGATCTTCCTTTAATTAATCTACCGTTTAGTTGTTTGGTAATGGAATAAGAAAACTAATTTACGCTTCCATTATTCTTTAATTAAGTTTTTCATTTGAAGACTTCGTTTTGAAAAGTAAAAAACTTGTTCTCCAATTTAATTAAAAATCTTGATTAAATACTTTAAATACCCATGAAAAAGTTCTAGTGAATAAATCTAAAACGATAAAAAAAATCTAATTATATTTTTGCGTGTTTATATCTTTGAACTTTTGAAATTTTAAACATCAACTCAATTATTCTAATCATAATGGTATTGAAATGATGTTTTGAGAATTCTTTTTTTTATTTGGTCTGTAATGTATGTTATTTCATGTATTTTAGATTTTTTTACGTAAGTGCGTGATGATTTTAATTCATAAATATTTCCTCGTGTGCATAAAAATTTAAATTTGAATGCTTACATTCAGCCAATATGAATAAGGAAACGAAATTATTAAATACACAAATTGCACACGAACTATAATAAAAAGCACAATTTATTCTTGATTTTGAAAATAAGAGGTCGAAAATAAAATAGAATTAGTGTATATAAAGTTTAGAAAAGCAATTTATTTGGAATTATTTAAATTCGTCATAAACAATCATAAATAGTTTATATAATTGAATATGTTTTCCCCTCGAATTTAAAAACACTACACAAATTTATTTATCGAATTGTACGAAATCGTCTGCTATTTTCAAAAGGAATAATTTAAATTAAATATTCTTTGAAGGACAACGTTTTAAAATAAGTATATTACGTTATAAGAGGAAGTTCTATAACTATTTATGATAATTTACATATTTGGGTTATGAAGGTTAGATATGTTTTAATATATTTTACTTATATGTAGCTAAAATAAATAAAAAATAAGAATATCGTTAATAATAAGCCTATTGACTATTCAATTATTAAACAATTCAATTAGTAATTCTTTGGATTTAAAAAGCATTCTATATTATTATTAGCATCTCAACCTCCACAATTTTATAACGTTGCCAAAAACCTTATTTTTTTCTAAATGTAAACATTAAAAACATGTGACAATATTTCTGTCAAGTTTTTTTTTTTTAAATTTTGCACCGCTGTTAACGAAATATGCGAAATAGTTTTCAATTTTCAGATGGAAAAACCACAAATTAAGTAATTTTTAATTATATATATTTAATCACAAAATTGATTACAAATGTTCACTGAATTCAAATGAACTCAATGTTCAAATGAACCTTTGGGATACTAACAATAAAAAAGTAATTCATTTTCCAATGAAAAAAACGATTTAATGGTTTTTCCAATACTTTCATGACTCTAGCTTATTGGATTAATAGTTAAGAGAAACTCTAAATCAAGAGATTAAAAGTAGTTAGTATAATAGTAAAAGGCACGAAGAAACATCAAAGAGATATTTCTCCCACTTCAGTAAAATCTTTTAAATGTATTAACAGAATAAATCACATTACGAGACTTTTCAAACTTTTCCCATTCGGTGGCATAAAAATGATTACTTTCTAAAAGTGAACTGAAACGAAATGAAAATCAAGCTTTTCCAATTCAAAACCGTGTGCTTTTTTTTAATATAGATTCTATACATATATAGTATATTATACAATTACAAATACCCCTCAATATAGCGACCAATACAATGTATGTTTTACTCGCTACAACGACCTTTTGTTATAGCGACCACTATTATTTTTTCGTGTAAAGTCCTTATATCGAAGATCTGCTATATATTTTGAGAGTTAGAATATCATAGATATTGTATGTATATAATAATTTGTTTAATGTATTGGAAAATCGCGGCATGATTACAAAGGGTGTCAGGTGATCAGGAGTTTTAATTTTTTATTTTGCTTATTATTTATTATCATTTTCATAGATTCCGGAATGAAACTGCGTCTTGAAATTCCATGAAAATTATTTAATTTTAAGTACTGGAATATATAGATAGATAAGTTTATTGTAGCGTATATATATATATATATATATATATATATATATTTCATAAAAAATTCCCCCCCTCTCCCCGCTCCCCCATAGTTTTACTGGGGACACTCTATATCCTCTTATAGTCTATAGTTCGAGTTCCCGCACATTCAGCTTACACTGTAGAATAAGGTACTTAAAACTGAGTACATGAACAATATCTTTTTTCTTTGAGTACAGTTACATCGCAAATGAGCGATAATGTACTCAAAGTTAAGTAATCGCCCTTTTTTAAAAATAAGCAGTGTGATTTAATATTGCTCATCTCAGCTTCTGTTCAAACCATCTTAACAAAGCGACCTGACAAACTTTAAAATATTTGTTCATAAGATGGTTTTCTACATTATTCGAAGTCGATTGCTTAAATGGAAACTGCGTTATTACAACTCAATTATCTTACTTCCCATTCTTTTGGCTTTTAAGCATTTCTTGTGTTTATAGCTTCTTCACGTCGCCTTGGCAGTACACTGCCTGAGTATATGGGTTCGAACCCCGGTAAGTCTTGGTTGAAATTGTTGATATTTATTTAAAATGATTTATGAAGACAGCCTATGTAGGTAAATAACTCCTCTGATTATTAATTTTTACTCATTTTTGAGTACATGTCTTTTTCAAAAATGAAACTTATGTATTCGGAGCTATGATGAGCATCGAATGTACTCAGAAATGAGTACATTTTACTTATTTTTGAATACTTATTTTTAACAGTGTAGGGGCCTACTATCTCTAAATCAGTCTCTGTATGCAGCATCATTATTCAAACAAACACCGACAATTGACCGAGTCAAACACCTCATCTACACAATCGCTAATTACCCGCCCATTTAAAAAAAATCCCTCCCTCCCATGTCCAGTTAGTAGAGCAGTACTCAACCATCCTCCAAGGTCGTCGGTCTCCGCCATAATGGCCGCTCTTGTTAGAACACCGAAGAGAACAATTTCGTTTTCGTTCCATCTTCAGAAACTTTTGTTGTTCGGAGCCGGAAGCCTTGGGTTCCTCCCACGTACCTTCTCCTCCTACTCCCACCTCCTCCTCCTCTTCTTAAGCATACTTATCTTTGTTTATATCTGGGACAATTTATTCCTTTCTCCAGAAGAACAGTAGCGTACTTCAGAAAATTATTCTTTTTTCTGTTCTGTTTGAAAGGGTTGGGTGTGTGTGTGGGACAAGTGATGAAGGCGCTTTTCTAATTTACGAACACTTGAAATGGATTTTAGGTTAAAAAAGACATTTTATGATTAAATAGGAAGATAATTTTTTTTTACTGAATTAGAAAGCATTCTGTCTGTAGTGGATCCAGAACTTTTTTTTAAATTTAAATAATTTGTATGCCTTAAATTCATTGTCATACTTCGTATCCTCTTGCGTTGTTGGCAAGATCTGTGTCGGAAAGTTCCAATTGCGGCCCATGGCAACCTTTTGTCTGGCGATAAACAAATTTTTTCTTCTTTGAAAATATGGTAAACCCGGCTCCCTTCGACTGCAATTGGGTTATTGCCATCTGTGTTTGGTTTATAAGAGAAAAATTAAAATTTAACATTCCAGTAATATCTTCATAATTAACTAACTAAAATTGATCTTTGCAATTGGAACATCTATTGCTAAAATTAATAGAAAATGTTAGTAAAATGAAAAAAAATATTACTCTAGTAATTTAGGAAAGGCAAGATCTGTGAGTGGTTTTAATGCTAAAAAAATCCCGAGTTAGAGGGAAGGCGTTAAGCTTTATAGGGAGGTTCAGTCGTAAAAGTATAGCAATAAGGTCCGATAATTTAGATTCAAAACATTTGTTCCTCCAGAGCCGACTTAAGTTTCGTTACAAGATCTGGATTACATTCACAATGAAAGTGTGTACTCTCATAGGGAATTTTCATAAAGACAGAGATTTTTGAGGATTATCTTCAATCAGACTGAGTCAGGGATTTTTTTTAGGGATTATTTTCAATCAGACTGAGTCAGGGATTTTTAGGGATTATCTTCGATGAGTTAGGGATTTTTAGGGATTATCTTCAATCATACTGAGTCAGAGATTTTTAGAGACTATCTTCAATCAGACTGAGTCAACGATTTTTAGGGATTATCTTCAATTAGACCTTGTCAGGGATTTTTAGAGATTATCTTCCATTAAACTGAGTCAGGGATTATCTTCAATCAGACTGAGTCAGGGATTATCTTCAATCAGATTGAGTCAGGGATTTTTAGGGGTTATCTTCAAACAGACTGACTCGGGGATTTTTAGGGATTATATTCAATCAGACTGAGTCAGGGATTTTTAGGGATTGGCTTCAATCAGATTGTGTCGGAGATTTTTAGGGATTATCTTCAATCAGACTGACTCAGACTCAGGAAAGTCAGCTAATTAATCCGAAATAGTTTGGCCCAGGGACATTTCATGTGGAGGGACCAAAAAAAACCCTTTAAGTACTCCTGTGTGAAAATTATGCTAAAATATTCACGTAGACTGTTTGTTATGACTAAAGTGAGATTGGAATTATAGTCGTCAGCGAAAAAGTTATGAGAAATCTATTTAACTAAAGAAAGAAACAATCTGATAAATTAGACACGTGGGATGGTGAAAAGAGTCTTATAGGCGAGAGGGAAGATTATTACGATGCAATTCAATTATAGAAAAGGGGTGGTAGTTAAGGAAATTTTAAAAGTATAGTAATTTTAGGAAAATATATTAAATATATTACCATACACAATATAAAACCGAGGAATTGATTGTTCTCTCAAGGTCCTCCCCTCCGCATCAAATCACTGCCCAGCACAAAAAGAGAAGTATGTGACGTCGGCCATTGTGTTTTCGGAGATTAATCGATAGTTTCCAATCAATCGCCACACCTGTTGAACTTTCTCAGAGGCCGCATACCTGACACGATGAATATTTATCGTTTATTATTGAAGAAATGGGGGAAAATGCATTTCCTTTCTTAAAAATACAGGTGTGCCTACAGTTTGTAATTATAGAGGGTGTGGAAGGCCGATATCAATAAAGAGGTAAGCATTGTATTTATTACGACCCACTTTTTATAAAGATTCAAGATCGAAATTTCCTACACTGTTAAAAATGCATTCTCACATTTGACGAAACTTTTGTCATTTTTTGACGAAACAAGACGTCTTCTATATGCTCCAATGAAATATTTCGTCAATCTGAGGTGGAAATTTATTTTGTCGTTTTTTGATTGTTTTAAACGAAATTTATTTCGCCAAAAATGAGAATTTTAAATAATGTAATCTACGAACTGACTTGTATCGTGGGTCTCTCGTTTCAGAGTCCAACGTTCTATCCACTCGTCCAATGAAGACTCGCTTGAAGTCTGACAATATAAGTATAAGATGCAAACATGAGCTGAAGACTTAGATAAGGGTCGAAAAGGAATCTGAGTAAATGACTTTCGAATTTTCAAAATTTGAGGGTTCTTTGTTTCATCAAAAGTCAAGTGATTCAATGACGAATATATTGCCAAATATAAATAAAGTAACAATTTCAATACATGCATATTGTTGAAGTATCGATATTTCCGAAAATATGTATAATATATCCACTCAATACCACGATAGAGTGGAGTTCATTTTAATTTCTAACAATTTAACTCTAAAATAGACCACTTGACCATAGAGGCGAGCGGTTCTAGCAATGCTCTAGGAAAGTTCCTAGGGGGGGGGGGGGGGAGCTGGGACAGTCAATTGCACCAGCAATAAATAGGGATATTTTTACACCGTCAATGGGGATTTTTAAAAGAAATACTGGCTTTAGGGATTCTGTGAACGGGGCTCATATGTATGAATGATGGGAATTTTCGGGACTTGAACCCGTCCGGGTCGCTTCCTGGGACAAGGGCGAAAAACCGGAACAACTGGTAGCCCTAACTATGAGTGAAGTTACAGCCATGTAAACTTTTCGTACACAGATCAGAGGGTGAGTGTATTAATATATAACCTGGTTGACGCGACTTACATTTCACTACACGATGGTAGGTTATTTATCCCCATCGGCTGATCTTGGATTTGTGGATCTTGGAAATATCGGTCAGATGTAGTATAGGACTTTTGGCGAGCGAGGTTTTTTTTTGGCGTGTTTTGTAGGGGCGATAAATTTATAGTATGGCAACCCCACCTGACATTGTTGGTATCTTCCGATTCTTGTGGAAACTTTCAATCTGGCAACCCTATGACGTCATAGCGCTGTTTAACGACAATTTTTTGTCGCCAAAAACAAAAACGCGCCAAATGCCTTATACTACAACTTTTCCGAAATATCAACACTTTTTATGTCGCGCAAGTTTCTGCCAATGACCGCCATTTCAAAGACATATTCAGGTCAAAATGTCATTTTTATATCTATATTATGATATTGGGTATTAGATTCACTCAACCAATTCTTACCTTCCAATCAAATTTAAACTACCACCTCTTTTAAACCTGTAAAATGCACTTCTATCCCATTTAATGAGAGTGATTAAAACGAACGTGATGTAAAGAGTCGTTAGCATTGAAAGCGCAGGGAGAAGAACACGTGAATGACATCTGAAAAAACAGTGTCGGAGGAAACGGAAATCCTGAACCCACTGAGATATGCCAAAAGTAGAATGTTCCTTAATGACAGAGCGTTTTTTTAGTTTCAAGAGTCTCGCTTAAATTGTCCTTACACTTACCCATTTTCATTGAATTAATTGAGTCAGGGGGTGCGAGTGCGAACCTAGTTATTCACCCCCTCCCTCCAACTTCAGAAGGGCAGTCTCTCTATCTCCCCCCCCCCCCCCCCCCCCCCATTTTTAAAAAAAGAAACTACGAAATTTTTTTTGCAAAGATTTTCCAATTGGCATTTCGGATGGATAATAAATTTATAAAATAATATTATGATGAATAAATCTGTTAACGTCATTTTTGTTACAGTAAAAAAAAATATTCGTTCACTTTTTGGACGCCAGATAACTTATGATCGTTGATAAAATATATCATTTGTATGAGCAGACGCAAATAAAAAATAATGTAATTGCAGTTTATATATATATATTGCGTTGGCAAGCGTCGCACACCACTAATGGCGGCCTTGATTTGAATTACTTTCACGTGGTTGCGTTGATATTGTGGTTAGGGCAGGTGGTCTCCAATTTGTGGTCCTTGGACCACTTGGTGATCCGCATAAGAGTTCAGAGAGGTCCGTGGACCTATTGTCCAATTTCTATAGTGTTTTCTGCTTGATAAATTACAGGTGTTGAATAAGACTTTTAAAATAAAAAAATAAAATATGAATGAAATCCAAATTTATTTTCTGTAAAAGTTAAAATTGTTAAAATTGCAAAAAGCTTAATTGTATATATGGGAATACTATTAATATTTTTTTCGTCGTCTTTTCTTTTATTGATACAGTACAATAATGGAGTCTTTATATTTAGTTGAAGAAAGTATATTTATTTTCAATTGGCAATAAATGAAGGGGCAAGTGGAAAAAAGGATTAACTAACATTTTATGAAAAAAATATCGTTTTTATGTAGATGTAAGCCTTAAGTACATATGCGCCCTCCCTCAAAATTGTAGAGGGGGGAGGGGAGGGGGGGTTCAACCAAACAACACAATTTAATTTTTTTTATAAATTATGTTTGCGTAATACAATAAAAAAAATTCGTCTTCAATTTTTTTTAAATTCATTTTAGAAGTGCTTAAGTAATTTTGCAATTAAGGTAACGTATGACCAGTAAAAATAAATAAAATAATCTTTTTTAAAAAGGGAAAATCGATTTTAAGAAAAATGCGTTAAAAAGTAAAACAAAAAATATTTCTAATTTTACGAACTAGTTAAAAAAATTGAATTATTTAATATCAATTTAATACTTATGTCAACTTTTTGAAATCTGCGCCAAAATTTAGGCTTTTTCGTTTTATAAAAAATATTTTTTTGAAGTTTTTCAATTATAATACCACCTTAAAAAAACCTCCAATTTCAAAATTTTAATGAAGGTTTTATGCTGACTTTTTTTTGCTGGGAAACCTTACAAATCTGTATTTAGTTAAGTTTTCATATGAGTTAGAAAAAATTAGTCTATTAGATAAAATTAATTTTCCGATGTAAGTTGTTTTCTCCGTCTCTCAGGCACATACTATACAAAACTATACGCTACTCTACAAAAGTTAGTATTTAGCACATAACTCGACATCGTCATTTCGCCAGTAAATCCCTATCTAGTCAGAATAGCCTTAAGTCTTGTGGACAAAGATTGACTCAATATGAATTCACGGTTTAGAGAATAGTTTTATTATAATGTCAGATTCCAAGCATTTGCTTATCAGATTATAGCTGAACGCGAGTCAAAGATTCCTTCACAGTTAAAGATCATTGTCCACTCAACTATTGGAAAATTGAATATGAGAAGTCTAAGGGGAAAATAATGCTGTCATTGTTCCTACGTTAAATGTCAGAGGTTGTAGAACCCGCTCATAGAGTTTGATGTGTACAATAGTGCTCAGAGAAATAACAACAGTCAAATTCAAATGGGAAGGCGATAGACGAAATGGGTCTTGAATCTGACATCTGTTTATTTGAAAGTTGACAAATCTTCTGTACAATGTAAAATAATTTGTCATTAAAAAAAATAGAAAATAATTCTCCATCGAAATTCGAGGTATATGCGAATTCCTCTGAACATGGTTAATGTTGTGGCTTTGGCGAGCTAAATGCCTCGAATTTATGTAACAACTGTGCAATGTTTTCATCGTATTAAATAAAAAATCTAGTGTTATAACTTAAATAATTTTTTTTATTAAGGTAATATTTAAAATTACTGAAGATAATAAATGTGACACATTTAAACTTGTAACTTTTGATTGCACCAACATACCAATAATATATATTATTTCAATAGTAATGATCCCTTTTGCGGGTCTTACACACAACGGATCTTAACACGTGAGGTATACAAAAAAGGAGAATTTCCCGGGGTAGTAACGAATCGTACTTTTGTCTCACGAATATTAACGTGTATTTTAAAAACGAGTTTAAAAATAATTAGTTCCCAAGCGGTTTTTAAACGAGCCGTTGGTAGTGCTGCGATCTATGGGTAGAATTCATTGAACGGAGTGCCATCTATAAGTAGTTACAACGAATCTGTGGATATGGGGTTGTTCATGTGAAAATTCTCGCACGGGCATACCAGTTTAGATATATTTGGGCACAACATAATAATTCAAACAAGAGTGGAAATAAGAGCAACGCACTATACATAATGGGTTTGGTTCGGTTTGGTTTTGTTAATTAACCTCGCACTAGAGCTGCACAGTGGGCTATTGGCGACGGTTCGGGGCCTATCTCGAAGGAAAGACCCGGGAACATATACACATTCATACACACATTCATACATGCACCTCGTTATTTTAGAACCATGGTCAGATGACGAGGAAACACCTGAACTCTATACATAATGGGAAAGGAAGAATTCCATTTAACTATATTCTTTTTAAATCGCAGTTTTTATCCTTAATATACGTTATAAGAACGACAACGATATTTTAAGACTGATAAAACGAATCTTTTCACAGACAAAATATATAGATATCAATTCGATATTAATTCCGTTTAAATATCATATCAAACATATGTAAGTAACAAAAAGGGATTGCAAGTAATAAAACTTTCGCTAAAAACAGCTGGTACCCCCTTTGGAACAGTCGTTTGGGGCTTCTCTACCTCTTTGAGTAATTAGTTTTGGCGCCGGGCAATGACACAATGCTGTTTACAAAAAATTTGGTCATCTCAACCCCTTTTAGGGCAGTCGTTTTGGGAATTTCGCGTCATAATATTTTATTTTTTACTACTGGCAGTCAACCTAATTAAACCTAAATAAATTTCTGCAAACAGTAAAAGAAAATCCCCTATATTACCATTTTACTTAGTATTTACACCACTACTACTTAGAGGGTTGCCAACTTTGACATAGTGGTCATATAGTAATATATGTGGTTATAACTTATTTTCGAAAAAGAGCAGAGAATGTTTGTTGCGAAATTCGCCAATCAATTTTTTTTTAAATTTAAAAAGGAAAAGAAATTGCAAATCTCAACAGATTGCATTGTAAAAAAAAGTGTTACTTTTATCCCCATTTAAACAATGATAGGGATAAATATTCCAAGAGCCGAAGATTTGCGATAGCAGAAAAGGAAAATTTTAACGTATAATTGAGAGGCATCATTGCAATTCAATTACGCATGATAATCTAGACGAACTCGATAATCGCAGTTTTATATGTTCCCGAGTAATTTTTGAATTAATATTTCTAAGATTTTGAATCGAAATTTCTTTGTAACCAATTAAGTGAGAGGTTGTGTGGGATTCATTTGAATATAAATGTTTTTGATTGCCCTTTTTCCGTGAATTTAATCGAGCTGTTAACGAAAATTCCCCAATGTCAGGGTCAGTAACAAAAAAAATCTCTTAAGATCTCAGCATAGGGGTTTGGCCCTTTGTATCTTTAAACTTTAGGGATTGGAAACAGACATAGGGTGGATTGAGGTCAAGACTGATCTTAGCGGTCGCATGGCCCTGCGCAAGAATAGAAGATATAGAAGGCAAGCATAGAAGGAAGCGGGGGCCCTTTTTATCCTCCACACAAACTTATGATAAGCTTCAATAATTATAGAACTTATGGAATAAGTTTGTCAGATTTTTATGTTTGATACTACATTTCATTTGCACGTGGTATTTATTAAATAACTTTGCTACCTAAAAAAAGTCTGCATTATTTTGTTCTTTTTTAATTAAAAATTAAAAATAAGCCTAATTTAATAATAACCAAACGGGACAACATTTATATCAGTCCCGCTATTTGCTGTGGAGTTATAGTGTCGGAATGGATCACATAAAAGCGTAACATAGTGTTTCTATTCTAATACCTCATTTAACGTATTTTAAAGACGTATAAATGCGGGGCCCTCCAGAAGCGTGGGACCCTGCGCGGAGGCACGCGTCGCACTCCCCTTAGTGCGGCCTTGCGTGGGATAGTGCAACCGGGTGCATTTTTTTTTTCATTTTCAATCTGTTATTATGAGATAACTATAAAACTACAGAAACAAAAATCAGAACACAACATTTGAGGATATTTAGCTATCAGAACTTGTAATTAGATTTTTTTACATCATTTTTTTTTCAATGTCCGCTGGGTGCTCTTGCCCGCAAAAACATTAGAAGTATAATTAAAAAAAACTATCAAGATAGAAATTGCCAGACTTTTTGGTGAACATCAAAAAGAATATTCCAATATTGTATCCAATATTCTAGTGGGTATTTTAGAAAAAATGAATGTTTGAATGTTTAAAAAAAAATAATAAGCCGTGGCCACACTTGTCCTACTTCACACACACACTAAGTTAAACAAAGTACTCAAAAGCGAGCATCATAAATAGATATGGGAGGATAGGGACCGTTTCTACAAAATAATTTTTATCTAAATATTTTACACTTATCCAAGTGGTATTATCATACTCTTAGACGGTTAGGATATAGAAAAAATAAAAGTTTCTAAAAATATATATTTTATAATCGGCATTTGAAAAATTATGAAAATATTGCCCCACTCCTCTTATATGTTAATGAGCAGTGGGCAGTTTTTTTTATCAACTACAAATATTTGATGCGGCTACATACAATTTGAATGGAATATTTATTAGATAACTTCGTTACATTAAAAGCCTGTACTATTTTTTTTTTTTTTTTTAAACTTTATTACCGCTGTTGTAGATAAAAAAATATATCAAATAAAACAATAAAATAATATTAGTAATGGCGGAAGACACCGACAATAAAAAAAAAATTTAACAAGTAAAATCTAAAATAAAAGCCTGATCAATTTGGGTAGTTTGATTAATTTGCCAGCTGAACCTAAGAACATTATTGTACAACAAAAACAAACTTTTTCTGCGTACAGGGTTGGGTGAAAAGGGTTGTGAGAGAAGGGGGTTTTATCATGGGGTATGTGGGAAATAAAAGGTTGAGAACCACTAATATCCAAGGGCGGATCCAGAGAATATTGTTAGGGGGTAATACAGTATATTGTTATCATGAACACCAAATTTGACCCTCTTAGTTTGAAATTTTTCATTGCCTAAGGTGACTTTTGAAAATATAATCTTAGATGTTAGGGGGGGGGGGGGTAATTTCCCCTTTACCCCCCACCTGGATCCGCGCTTGCTAATATCTATAAGCCTAATTTTCTAACGAACGAGACCAAATTTATGTCAGTCGTGATAATGGTCACGGAATGGATCCGTCTTCTAAGAGATTAATGATAGAAGGTAGAGGCCAAACTTCTTCCGGAAGCTCTTTCGTAAATAAGAAATGTTACGATTGGAATTGTAACCTTTTTTTGGGGCCGACTTTCTGAATTTTCTGCAGGTAGTACCAACCGTCCTGCCAGAAGTAAAAAAAATCTATATATGATTGTAAAGATGTGTGGTGGTGCTCTCCGTCCAGAAGGACGTTGTACGTCACATTATAACAACATTAGCAGGTTGTTTCTTATCCTGATATTTCATGTAGCTTATTTTGAAGGAGTTTTATTTCAAAAGTAAGAACATAAAAAATTAATTTTATCTGTCACATTTTTCTTTGATGAGAAAAGCTTTAAACTTAAGTCTACTAAATATTATTTGGGTGCAAAAAAAAAAAATCATGAAGCAGGAAATAAAATTTACAATTTATTTTGATGCTCATTCATTCAAATTGATTCTAAAGGTATTTTTATTATTCAATCAAATCAAATATTTTTTTTAATTAAAAATCAATTATTGAAGGACTAATAAGTGATCTCAGATGTTGTAGCACCAAAAAAATCATAATTTTCCGAAATTTTCTTGACAAGTTTATTTCAACAGCTGTTTTCACTAATTAAATATTTTAATAAATAAATTGGGATTTAAATTTCAATTAAATATAAGAAATAATTTAAAATTAACTATTAATCAAGACTTTAAAATAAACAATTTACATTTTGAAATTGATTTTAAAAAAAGCTACATATGTTTAACTCCTTCTATTTCTCTAAAATAACAGTGTTTACTCTAGAAATAAAAAGAGGTTGAGTGCAATTTTGAGAAAAATTTAACTTTTTTTTTTCTAAAGGTCACCTTAATTCAACTAGGTGGTCCAACTCGGTGGTCTGTGGCCACCTTTAGGTTGGGAATCATGTCTATAGCTATAAGCAGCAAAATAGAAATGGAAAATAGTAAACATCGAATGAAAATCGCTTTTATCTTCAATGCCGTGTGGTTAAAATGTCAAATAGTTTTCTAACATGTCACACCTGTTATCATTTTAACATTCCTTGATAGTTCATTAGAGTTTAATGAACTAACGCACATAAATTTAAATCGACAGGTTGGATATCATGAAAGTGGATAGGCATGCAAATGGATAATTTATTCTCCTCAGAGAGCGTCTGTCATTATCTATGCTAATGCCGGAAACGGAATCAGATCAACTTGAGGTATGGGCTCTTAAAATATTACTGTCACATCAGCGATCCAAGTTGGCGTTATGGGCGTGAAGCGCCATTTTGTATGCGTCCGAATTTGAATTTTCCAACGAGCATGTTGTTGAAATTGAATCCATGTCAAAGACCTCTGAGCTTAATGAGGGATTCAGGCTAAACTCTTATTGATTTCAAAACTATTAACATAAATATTTATATGCAGTTTACACAACTTTTTAAAACTTTAAAGCAAATTCCACACGATATGTTTCGAAGAGTTCCTTTTGCGGTTCAGTTTCGGGAATAACAATCTTCTAATTCCAATTCAACTGAGCATGGAATTCTTTAAAACAATTGGATCGATGTGTTTGAAGTTCGATACTTATGTGGTTTTTATGTGGTATGGGTAATGAATTACTACAAACTTAACAAAGGTAGCTGAACAAAATCCTTAGAATGGTCTTTAAAGCAGTTTCTAAAGTTTGATTTTGACGCTTACTGTACACAAGAGGTTCTCAATCTGTGGTACGCGTACACCTGGGGGTACGAGACGGTCAATATTAATAATGGCGGAGAACCCCTAAAATAAAATAAAAAATAACATAATAAGTAATACAAATTTTTAAAACCCGTATTTTTATTCAGAAGACGCTTCAAAAGACGTAGAAATACTAAAAACCAAACGTTAAAATTCCGGTAGGAAGAATTTTTTGAAATTATTCTACATTTAATATAAATTTAATACGATAATAGAAATTTTTTTTATATGAAAATTCGTTCAGTCACTTAATTCATAATTTTAGTTTAATGTCATTAACCCTTTCTTGTTGGGTGTAATATATCATGCGTTCAGCATTGAATAATCGTCAGGAGACCATACGGGCCAGAAAATGGGCAGAACAGGACAAACAGATAATTTGTGAGATAGAACAGATAGAGACCTATGGGCCAGAAAATGGGCAGAACAGTACAAACAGATAATTAGTAAGATAGAACGTATTAGACCTACGGGCCAGAAAATGGGCAGAACAGTACAAACAGATAATTAATAAGATAGAACAGATAGATACCTATGGGACAGACAATGGGCAGAAGAGTACAAACAGATAATTAGTAAGATAGAACAGATAGAGACCTATGGGCCAGAAAATGGGCAGGGTGATTAGTAGGATAGAACAAACAGATGATTAGTAGGATAGAACAGTAGAGTACATACGGGTTAGAAAATGGGCAGGACAATACAAACAGATTATTAGTAGGATAGAACAGATAGAGATATACAGGCCAGACAGTTAGAGCTTAGAATAGAATATACATTCATTTTCAAAAATTAAAAAAAAAATAATGGACATTTGAAAAATCAGTCCAATCAAGAAAGGGTAAAAAAAAATGTAAACCCAAATTAAAATGTGAAAGCGGCACCAATGAAATGCATCTTTCAAGAATTGTTACAGTTCTAATTTTCATCGCGATTAACGTGCAAAAAAATATTTCGCAGACTGAAGAACAAAACCCACTTCTGACAATCCCCATATTCCGCCATTGTAAATCCACCATCCATTTCATCCAAGTTAAACATCCTACCCTTCGAGAACTTCATCCACTTGTTTTCTATAACCACCATAAATCTTCATAACGAAACGAAACGAAATCCACTACGCCATTACCTACAGGACCGCCCCTGTGATTTAGAGCTCGGCGATTTAAAAAACTTGTCTCAAATAAGATAAGATTGTCTCAAAAAGATGGCGAAAACACCCCAAATAAGAACTTTCACCGGCGACTTTCCTCAATCAAGCCAATTCAGAATAACAGCATCGAAGTGCTACAGACACCATTTATGGCTTATTGACTCAGGCATGTGTCGAGTTAGAGTGTTTTTTTTTTACAGCATTGTTTTCTATGAACTGTGTTGTGTCAGGTTTATGAGCATCGTAATGGTTACTTAGGAATAGAATAACGTTTGGTTATAGCTTTCCTTTTTTTTAAAGGGCTATAAAATGTTTAAAATAAATTTGGCTCATGAATTAATATAAATAATGTTTCATTCAAGGTAGTGTTATTTATAAATATTGTCGAGGGTGTAATTCGGTTTTAGCTAAATGGCCTCTGTGACTTCATGTTGTTTACATGGTTTGGATTAGCCGATTGGTCAATATGAGTGACAATATTTCTTTTAAAAATTAATTTTCAAATATTCATTTTCGAATTTAAATAAAACGTTTTTGATGTGAAACTTTTAAAATAAGCAACATGGAGGTATAAATATAGAAACCCTAAATTAAACTTTTAAGGTGGCCCATTCCGACACTATAGCACTGTTCCACTCCGTAACAAATTGCACTATTGGTATAAATGTAATAACATTGGATAGAAAATTAGGCACCGACGCGTTTAAAATCTGGAAACAAAACAAAGCATGTTCGGGGCATGAATGGGATACTCATGGCGTCATACGAAACATTCCTTCTTCGGTTGGCGAGGCAATAGTAGAAGACAGCAAGTATTGGCGAAAAATATTTTTGGTCGCCAAGATGGCTGTTAACAATAATGTTATGAAGGGAGCATCTACAATGTAAGTTTCCAGTAGGAATAATGTATGGGAAAATGGAAAAAGTTATATGACTTTTGAACAGTTGCAGATATCTACATGAAACTAAATGCAGATGTTAATTTGGAAGATTATTGATAAAATGACGCAAGTTTCATAGAAATCCGTTCAGTCGTTTTTGAGTTAAAATCTGCACAAACAAACAGACATAAAAAATTTCAAGGTGATTTTCTGAATCAGTGTATCCCAATTCATGCAAAAAAAATTAAATGAGTGGTTTTGTTTGAATCCGCAGACAGACACTTCGTTCTTAGGTATTGATTAACTACCGAATAACAAATGGAAAATACTATTTGAATATACAAATAATTGTTGACAAATAAAATGGAACACACAAGTTGGAATGGAACGAACATGTTATCGTACGAATGTAATTATGGAGTTTGCAAGATTGCAATAGATTAAGTACCGTTGTTAATTCACGGAAACGGCACGGCGACTATATTTCAATGTATTGTCAACCATAATCAAATGTATAACATAAAATTCGCTAGTAATCAACTGTAAACCTTTTTTCACAGAAATTTGCTCTCCATCTCAGTCTAGCGCAACAATACCGCTTGTGTCGCTTGCCAGCGATAAAGTCAGCATAAAACTTTCACTAAAACGATAAAATAAAAAGGTTTTATGCAGGAAATTTGAGGTTTAATTAAAGGTTATCCTCCATTAAACATGTAAAAAACTTGCAACAAACCTTCAATTTTGAAATATTAAAATTATTGCAGGGAAACACAAATTTTTGAAAGGTTTTATGCAGAAAAGTTAAAACACCTGCAGTATTTGTTTCAATATCCTGCATAAACCTTTAAAAAAAAACTTCAATTTCACAATTGCGATGAAGTTTTTATGCTGACCTTTTTTCCTGGGTTGGGCATTCAATTACCCCTAACTAAAATAAAAACGTGGGAAATATCTTCGAGCATGAATGGACTGTGGTACAGCGAATATGACGTCACAATCGTGAAACCAACATCTCAGACTGAATGGCCTCAGACACGTGACTTCTTTTCAAAATTATGAATTAAAAAATACTCGCGATTGGCTGATGAATTGGGAAATGTGTAACAGTGAAAATTTATTAATGGAATGACGTAATTAACACGTGTCCGAGGCCATACATGTTGGCCTCACTTTGATGTTAGCGAGATTATAACATTATGTTTTCTTTACTATGAAGGATCCATGCTCGAAGGGAAATACAGATTCGCCATTTCATAAAATAACTCGTTTTAATTTTAGTCAACTAGCTACAATTTATATTTTTATCTTTAGAGTATTTAAAAAAATCGTGTTTTAATATTCTTATTATTTCATTTCAGATTTGCGTATCGGCCTTGGTATTCTAAATGTCACGACTGCAAGCTGGTAGGACTCGTTCTCGCATCTTGAATGACAAGAAACATTGACAATACATTCCGAAAGACAAGCTGCCCAACTTCCTCCATGGATGGTCTGTCACTTTTAATTGCATAATCCATCGCCACATTAAGAACTCTCGATATTTTAAGAATGCCTACTCCGTCCCTTTTCCATCCAAATTAATTACTCGAATGGCAGTCTTCAACTGTCATGTCAAACGTTCCCGCCTTTGTTGCATTTTAAGGTAGAAACTGCATCAGTTTTATCGTTTCGGGATTCGAAAACAATCTTCTTTGTTTCCTTTCGATTTATGGCGCCGACAAGGTGTTTATACATTTTAAGTTTTTTAAGTTTTGGCTCGTGACAAGGCGGCCTTGGAACCTTGGAATGGCTCTGAGTATCAAGGTTAGGATGACCCGTTGGGAAATGAATTTTGGTTTGGTTTGGTTTGGTTAATTAACGTCGCACTATAGCTGCACCGTGGGCTATTGGCGACGGTTCGAGGCCTATCTCGAAGGTTTGGTTTGGTTTGGTTTGGTTTGGTTAATTAACGTCGCACTAGAGCTGCACCGTGGGCTATTGGCGACGGTTCGAGGCCTATCTCGAAGGAAAGACCCTGGGAAAATGCCTCGTATTTTCGAACCATGGTCAGATGACGAGGACAACACCTGATTTGGCACTCAATACAACCTCAATTGGCATCAGGACATTGGACTCGATCAGATTTATCGTGCACCAGTCCGCCAGTATAATTTGTTGGTTGTTTTGGATGACTTCCTATTATTTTTGTAGCTAAGCTGGTAACCCCCCCTATCGCAAGATCACTACTTATTTTTGCTTTTCATTGTCAAGTCTATCGCACGGGCTCGAACTAGCAATACTTTGATTACCAGCTGAACGGCTTCATCCACTGGGGAACAGCAGACCGGGAATGAATAACCTTGATGTAGTGCCGTCAAACAAAAGTTTTTTTTTTTTGGGGGGGGGGGGGGGGAGGGGAGACTAGAAATTTTCCAACCTAACGATTCGAAATTAAATGTCCAACTTGACCTATTCAAAATTCCCAACTCTACGGAATCGTGTGACTTGCTTGTTGTTCCAAATACCTTTATAAAACTTCCATCTCCACAACTTTTCTGAAGGTTTTATGCAATTTCTTTTTTATTAAAAAAATAAATTCTTTTCTGGTTATTAAAAATCCAGAATTTAAAATAACCCTGCATATTAGAGACTTCACAAAGAAGAACTTTACAAAGAATCCAAAAGAATCCTGCGTGTTAGAGACTTCACAAAGAAGAATTTAAATGCTGAACATCATTAAACTTGGATGTTGTTCCAAATACCTTTATAAAATTTCCATCTCCACAACTTTTCTGAAGGTTCTATGCTATTTTTCTTTTTTTATTATTAAAAAAATATATTTTCTGGTTATCAAAAAATCCAGAAAACAAAATAACCCTGCGTGTTAGAGACTTCACAAAGAAGAATTTAATTGCTGAACATCCTTAAACTTGGTTGTTGTTCCAAATACCTTTATAAAATTTCTATCTCCACAACTTTTCTGAAGGTTCTATGCTATTTTTATTTTTTTTTTATTAAAAAAAAATATTTTCTGGTTATCAAAAATCCAGAATCCAAAATAAACCTGCGTGTTACAGACTTCACAAAAAGGCAAAAATTTCCATTAGCGAATTGAAGCAGTCTTTCTCTGTCCTGATGCCGACCTTGCTAATATGAGCGATTGGCGACGCCGAAACCTGCCAGTTCCAGTTTTAAGCAGTTAATTCCGAATCTCTGTACACACACTGGCAGCTGTCTCATTAAAGTAAGTGTGACAACCGCGACCAGAATAAATGACACAACAACAGAAAGGAAAAGGGAGAAACTCGATCTGTGCTGTTATAACACTAACAAAGACTTTCTTGATAAGGCCAGTTCATTTTTTCCTGGGGAGATTATACAGATTTAAAATAATGGCGATATTTTTGGAATTATTATTATTATTTTTGCAAGAAAGTATAGTGTTCGTTGTTTTTTTTAAATAAAATTCAATGCGCATCGCATTTTTTAAATATTTTTTGACATGTTTAGATTTGCATGTACGTTACTCATATACCCCTGATTGAACATGACTTTAGCATACACTGTTAAAAATAGGTAATTACAACTAAGACTTACCGGGAATCGAACCCAGATCCTCAGACAGCGGTTTTTGCTTCTTGACCAAAAACAAGATGTTACTTTAAAGTGTTTTCCTGCCAGTGTGGCAAGGGACTTTTGTGATCTTTATGTAATTTTAACTTATGTACTTGTAAACTTGCGTTATGTAATTTCAAACTTTAGAATTTTAAACTCGTAACTTATGTATTTGAAACGTTGTAATTTAGGGATTGTAATTGTTTCAGTTTTGAACTTGTATAATAGCCCTTGATCTGTGGAATGCTGTAATGTCCTTTCCCGGCTGACCTGTATGCTCACGTCTTTCGATGAGTTTCCTTCAGAGGGGCATGTTTTCTTTGAAGGGAACAAAATTGGGTCAGCCTTGGGCTTGAAAAATAAAAAATGGCCACACATCCAGTCGCAAAAAAAAAAACAGTTAAAACCTCCACCCACAGTCACAAAACAAGTTATGTGAAATTTAAAATTTATGTTAGAACTTATTCCGTAATCGGAGAACATACACATTTTAATGAAAAATTACTGTATTATTCCTTCGTTTTTAAAAATAAATAAAATAACAATAGCTCAGTTTTTGCATTATTTCGCGATACACTCAAAAACGGTTTCGTGCACACAGCTGCATTTCAACTAAACAGGGAGCCTCCGTGGCCCAGTGGATAAAGACGTCAGCTGGTAATCAGAGGGTTCCTAATTCGATCCTGTACGGCGGACTTGACAAAAGAAAACTAAAAAAGTAGTGATCTTGTGTTCGAAGGGTTGCCAGCTTCTCTGCAAAATACTAGAAAATCGTCCAGAGCATCCAACAAATTATACTGGCGTGTATAATTTGACTGGTGCACGATAAATCTGATCGCGGTCC
Organism: Troglohyphantes excavatus; assembly: GCA_963932185.1. Classification (NCBI taxonomy): domain Eukaryota; kingdom Metazoa; phylum Arthropoda; class Arachnida; order Araneae; family Linyphiidae; genus Troglohyphantes; species Troglohyphantes excavatus. The sequence continues at coordinate 36,947,750 of OZ010677.1, forward strand.
AAAGTCCTGACGCCTATTGAAGGCGTTGGGTGCCAGCTCAGGTGTTGTCCTCATCTGACCCTTCGAGCATGAATGGACTGCAGTAGAGCGAAGATGACGTCATAATCGTGAAACCAACATCTCAGACCGAATGGCCTCAGACACGTGATTTCTTTTCAAAATTATGAATGAAAAAATACTCGCGATTGGCTGACGAATTGGGAAATGTGTAACAGTGAAAATTTATGAATGGAATGACGTAAATAACCACGTGTCTGAGGCAATACACGTTGGCCTCACTTTGACGTTAGCGAGATTATAACATTATGTGTTCTCTACTATGAAGGATCCATCCTCGAAGATCTGACCATGGTTCGAAAATACGAGGCATCGTTCCCGGGTCTTTTCTCCGAGATAGGCCTCAAACCGTTGCCAATAGCCCACTGTGCAGCTGTAGTGCGACGTTAATTAAACAAACCAACTGGACTACTCATATCAATGACAAAAAAAATGGTTTTGGTTTGGATTTGTTAATTAACGTCGCACTAGAGCTGCACAGTCTGCTATTGGCGACGGTTCGGGGTCCATCTCGAAGGAAAGACCCGGGAATACATACACATTCACACACACATTCATACATACATGCACCTCGTTATTTTAGAACCATGGTCACATAACGAGGAAACGCCTGAACTGGCACCCAACGCCTTCAATAGACGTCGGGACTTTGGACCCCGATCAGATGTATCGTGCACCAGTCCCGTATACACGCCAGTATAATTTGTTGGATATTCTGGACGACTTTCTAGTATTTTTGTAGCGAAGCTGGCAACCCTCCGATCGCAAGATCACTACTTTTTTACTTTTCTATGTCAAGTCCATTGCACGGATTCGAACCACCAATCCTCTGATTAGTAGCTGAACGCCTTACCAACTGAGCAACTGGTGCTCTGACAACAAAAATGATTCAACAACTTCAAAGTAGAATTAAAAATACTGAATTTGAATTCCACATGGAATTTGTAAATTTTGCTTTCAAATCTCAGCTCACCCTTCTACGAAGATGCCATAGAGCCCCATGTGTCTCAGCAGCCTGTCGGGGAGGCTTGGGAAAGCCGTGACGTCATCGTCGTTGGTCATCATGTCGTCTATGAGATCGTTCTTCAGGTTGGCGGTCTCGTCCTCGGGAAGGCTCATGAGGCTGGTTCGAAAGTGACCGACGCGTTCTTCGATTTCCATGGTCAGAGCGCGGCTCCTCTTCAAAAGACCACGCTTCTGAAATTAAGCACAAACTCATTAGTTGAAGAGCGAACAACCAAAACTTGTTTCGTACGAAATTTTGAAAAATTAAAATTTTCCAACGCTGAATTCGCTTTAATTTTCTATAATAAATTTTCAACCCTGCGCAATACTTGCGTAATGTGTTTTACATTGCGCAGGCCCGTCGCAAAGCCCCCCCCCCCTTTATTGAACCCCCAGGGGGGGGACACCTCGGGAATCGAACCAATATCTTCAGGCAATGTGTCGTACTACCAGTGCGATTTTAAGACGTTATGAACAGAAGAAGTGTTAAAAAGGTGTGCCAAAAAAATGGGAAGTAAGATAATTGAGTTGTAATAACTCAGTTTCCATTAAAGCAATCGACATCAAATAATGTGGAAAACCATCTCCTGAACAACTATTTGAAGTGTGTCAGGTCGCTTTGTTAAGATGGCTTGATCAAATTATCAGAAGCTGAAATCAGCAATATTAAATCACACTGCTCAATTTTTAGAAAGTACGGTTGGTTAAATTTGAGTACGTCATCGCTCATTTGCGATGCAATTGTACTTCAAAAAAAAAATACATTCATGCATTCATATTTAAGCACTTTTTTTAACTAACAACACTCTGTGTAAAGCCCGGTCAACGACGGATACTTCAGCTAGTCATATATAAAGTTTAACCAATGTGTGAACTTTACATGATAAAAATGGAAAAATAATGTCTGATAGTTCTTATATATTTTTCTAATGTAACTCAGTTATCTGCATACAATTCAAAATAAATAATCAATTTTCAGTAATTTTTTACATTCTTTGAATTTTTTTATTACGAGAAAAAAAATATTTTTTTAAATTAAAAAAAAAAAGGTTAGAATGTATTCTGCGGTACACTTGATTTTTCATCAAATTTGGTAACCCGGCGGCCAAACACCGATGTAGGGGGGAAATGGAGGAGTCCTTTGATTGGTAACCAAACCGAGTTTTGTCGCCAAGAATGTGTTAGCGTTGCGAATATCGCAGAAAAGTTTATTTCATATACATAATTCAATTGATTAATGCTTAAAATGCCAAGGAATAATAAGATAATGTGTTAAGGAAAAATATCCAATTTATTTTTAACAAACTTTGAAAAGTTTATTACTATAAAAAAAATATTACTATATAAAAATATTTACAGTCTTCTGGAAATTAATACCAATTTACACAAACTGATCTATGGTTTGACAACAGTTTAAAAAAGAGGAAATATAAATGCATTTAACTGTAACTCTTATTCAAAAAATATATATATTTAACATTTGAATACATTTAATTGTAGTATGTTTATACTTTTAAAATGTTTTATGCATGTATGTAAAAATTCTATAGCCAAGGGGCAATCGTCATTATTTTTAGGAGAGGGGGGGGGGGGTCAGTCGTAAAAGTATAACAATAAGGGTCGATGTTAAGTTAGATTCAAAACGTTTATTCGTCCAGAGCGATTGTAAATGTTTCGTTACAATATCAGGGTTACATTGACAATGAAAGAGTGAGGCCCGTCGAACCGGAGAGGGGGGGGGGGGGGAGAGATAGTTTAGAGGGGGAGCAAGGAGGGATTTTTGAAGGGATTTTTAGGGAATATATTCAATCAAATTGAGTCAGGGAAGTCAGATAATTGGCCCGAAATGGTTTCGACCCGGAGACTTTTCATGTGGGGGCACTCAAAACCCCCTAAAGTGCACTTGTGTGAAAATTACGCCAAAATATTCGCGTAGGCAGTTTCGTTATTATTCAATTGAGACTGGAATTGAATAGTCAGCAAAAAATATGGGAACTCTATTACATTAAAAGAAATAAACACGAATCTGATAAATAAATTTTATGGCATTGTAAAAAGAATTTTAGTGAACACGAGGGAAGATTATTACGACGCAATTAAGGTAGGGAAAAAATAGGGAAAAAAGAAATATGGTTCTTTTAAGGAAAATATATTCCATGCAGGGCCTGATTACTGAATAGGCCCGGGAAGCCCAGGCTTACACTTTACATTTTTGAGGGGCCCCCAAATCACATATTTTATATGAATATTTAACACTCTTAACACAGTTTGCTACTAAATTTACCTTAAAAAAGTGGCATTACTAACCTTAACAAAAAAAAGTTACTGCTTGCGTTAAATTTATTTAAATATTGAAAAAAAAAAATCAAAAACATACAGAATATTAGGAATATTCATTACTTATTAATGTTTTTTGAATATATTATGTGCATCGCTTTAAGGCCATTCAGAGGTAAGGATTTTAGTGCATGTAAAATCACGATTTGATGTTCCAGGGTCTATTTGAGAACAATAGGGCCCCCATTTAAAGGCGGGCTTCCCTTGCTTCAATATCTTAATTGGGCCCTGATTCCGTGTATTACATGAATCTCAGAAAGAAAAATCATTTCTGGAAATATCGGATGAGTATAGAGCGGAACTAACTCCAACGGAAAACACCAGAAACAACTTTCGACGCGAGTGTTTAACACCGGATCCCAGATAAAAGGCAGTCGCATTACTCGTACATAAATAATAAAGGATACTCCGTAATGGAGACTCCATAAGAAGTGTGTGTTGTTGGCATGTCGCCCGACGGTTTCCACTGCGAAGGTGATATCCATTATGCAACGCGGATTATTGTCCCCATCCGTTTTCCTCGAACAAACACGACGCCTTCGTTCCATTCGTTTCTAGCGCTGTTTTTCTTTTTTTCGACAGTAATTGGGAACGTTCGATTTCGATACATAAGGTTTCATAATTAGTGGGTGGTATTTTTCTAAGGCAGTGGTTCCCGAATGATGGTCGCCAGAAACGCAAAACACAGTTACACAAGAAATATTCTTTTCTGGGGGAGGGGGGGGGGGGGATAGAAACTAGAAACTTCCCCACTTCTCAACTCGACTATTCTAAATTCCCAACTCAACAATGCTGAAAATTCCCAGTTCTAACTTATCGACATTTTTCATCTTCTTTTTATATATATATTTTAGGTGATATTAAGCAGTTCTCTTACAAGCATTGATCTGTTGCACCCATATTCCAATGCAGTGTCCGTTCTGAGGTCTAATTTAAACGTAATCTTACAAGTTGGTCAATTTCTAATCTTTCCTAGATTTCGTTTGCTCATAATATTAATTTTCTAAAGGCATAAATTTTCCCATCATGGGGTTTTTAGAAGTGATTCCCAACTTTCAGGGTTTCCAGATTACTGGGGGGGGGGGGGGGGGGGTCGGACTCTCCCTCAACCCCCCCCCCCCCCCCCCGATTAGGTCCCTAGGCAGTACCGTCACAAGATTTTTTTTGTTGGGGGGGGGGGGGGGTGAAACAAGAAATTTCCTAACTTAATAATTCGAAATTTCCAACTTAATGGCGTCGTGTGCCTGTTCAAGTGTTTATTCTCGTTATCTGACCTTAGTTCAAAAATACGGAGCATTGTTCCCCGTTTTTTTCTTCGATCTAGGCCCCGAACCGTTATCAATATGCAGCTCTAATGCGACGTTTTTTAACTCAACCAAACTTAACGATTCGAAATTCCCAACTCTACAGTGCTAAAAATTCCTATTTCCAACTTATTGACATGTTTCAACTTTTTTATTGATTAGGTAATAATTAAACAGTTCTTTAAAAAGTATTGATTTGTTGCGCGCACGTTCTGAGGTCTAATTTAATTTTAATTTTACGAGTTGGAAAATTTCTAATCTTCCCTCGCTTTTATTTGCAAATAATATTAATTTTCTTCAGGCATAAATTTTCCCAACTTAGGGATTTTTAAACCTCGAAATTCCCAACTTTTAAGGTTACTAGTTGATTATTGGGGGTTTGTACTCCCTCCCCAAACCCCCTTTTGCCTGGCCCTAGGTTGAAAGAGCGGGGCTCCCCCCCCCCAATTCCGGAGTGAGTTTATCATAAAGAAAATTACTTGACATATCAAAAATGAGAAAGCTTACTTTTTGCAAGTTTTAATTTTTTTTAAATTATACATTATTTAAATGCTTGAACGTGTGATTATTTTGATCTTCTTTTCGGGCACATTTGTGAAAAGTTATAAAGGTATCTGCAAAATTTAAGTGGAGAAAAAAAGTCAAATATGTCCCATACCCCCACCCCATTAAAATGTATGTATTTTTTTCAGTTTATCTCTGTCCTACTAGTAAACCACGAAATATGTGAAAAAGTATTCAATTTTAAATCTTTCAGAAATAAAATTTTATTTGCTTTTTCGAAATGTTATGTTAAAAGGAAGATAGAATACTCCGATAAACAATAAAAAAAAAAAAATTGCACGAATATTAGCAAGTTATAATAGTAATTCAAATAGAACTTAAAATAACAGATATGGTTTTTTTACGACAGAAAAAAAAGTTATTATTTCCTATCTTTTATTTCATACTAATTCGTTTATTTACTTAAAGATTTTATAGCTCGAAATCCTTTGCGTTTAAGGTCCATTTTACACACACGTAATAAACGCGCGTGGAATTTCGCAGAAGCCCATGTTAATGGCGCAAACAAATCACGTAATTTGAATGTACCAATCACAGATGCTTCTGCAAAATGCCACGCGCGTTTATTATCTATATATATAAAAGCGAAAGCCACTGACTGACTCACTGACTGACTGATTGATCACGAGATCTCCAGATCCAAAAGCCCTACAGTGCTGAAATTTAGAACACAGATTCTTCTTGGGCTCTAGGGGTGCACTAAGAAAGGATTTTTAAAAATTCGAACTCGAACTGCCAAAATAACGATTTTTAAAAAACCTTCCCATAGGATTAACATGGAGAAAATGCAACAATGTAAAATATAAAATTGAAACAATGGAATATTTTAATATTACGTAACCTATGAGGAGCAATCTGATTGGCTGACGACTAAATATCGCCAAATTGTGGCCAAATAAAAACAAAATATCGCCAACTGAATAAAAATTATCGCCAATTTAATAAAAACATCGCCAAATTAATAAGAAATTCACCAAATGAACAAAAAAATTCGCCAAAATATTAAAATATCGCCAAATGAACTATGATTATATATGTAAAAATAACATAAAAATGGCAAAATTATTGTCAAAAAATGATAATATATATGACAAAATGGTGAAAATATGATTGGATAACGGGATATTCCGTATTCCAACAACTATGAAAATTAAATTTGGCATGGAGGTACACTTTAAGCCAAAATTGCTCACTAAGAAATGATTTTCAAAAATTCGAATTCTAACTACCAAAAGTAAAAATCCTTGCCACTTATTCACTGACTCATCACTAATTCTCTAATTTTTCTGTATATCCAGGAAGATGAAATTTGAGTTTTTACTTATATCTTACATAGAAAAAGTAAGCTATCGGGTACAGACACACTGGTTCATGAACACTTTGAACCCAAAGTGGTAGGAAGGTCAGACGAAGAGTGTGTAAATGGTCAATCTGGTTGACGCGGCCTACCTTTTTCTACTCAATATTATGTCATTTATCCACGAAGGCTGATTTCCCTTAGAATTCTTAGGGTGGAAGCGTATACTGCCTGTCATCAAGGGTGACATTTCCCTTAATGCGATATAAAGATCAGAGGGAAAATGAGTTAACAAACGACCTGATCGACGCGACTCACTTTCCTATACGACGGTAGGTCATTTATCACCCATAGCACGATTACCCGGGGTGTAATGAGAACGAAATCGTCTGCAGTTAAGGGCGACATTCCCTTCACGGGGTACAAAGGTCAGCGGATGGAAAGGGTTAATAATTGGCTTGGTCGATGCGGCCTACCTTTCTTTATATGATAGTATGCCTAAACGAAGAGTTATGTGGGCGGAATCGAAAACTGTTGTTGTGGACTCCTCCCCACGTGGTACAAGTGTCTGAGGGGGAATGGGTTTGCGTCCATCGTCTGTAGGGGATAAGGTTTCGAATCTTTTTTTAAAAAATTCAGTTTAGCATTTCAGTAAAAAATTTGACTAATTATATTTTATTTAAAAAAGTTCAATATTAAAAAAAGTGGGGGGGGGGGCAAAATCCGAAAAAGTGCTAAGGAACCATCCCCCCCCCCACCCCCCCTTGGATATTGATAGGGTTTACCGTACAAAAGTAGGTATTTGGCAAGTGAACTTTTTAAAATCGGTTTTTTTTTTCTCTTTATTATTCTTGCCAGTTTGTGAAACTTAACGACAAATGTTGACATAGGTGTCTAATAAAAGTTTTTCGGAGCTAATTATTATTAACAATTTTAAGAGTTGTTCCTTTTTAAATCTTTGGGATGTTACTAAAGATTGGAATAGTGGATGTTAATCAACGGGAGTAACATATATATATCCACGTTACTGTACAGTCGACTTCTCCATATTATCAATATTTCCAGTTCTTGCAGGACCTTACTAGTAAAATTTCGTTACAAATTGGAACTTTTAACACTATGGTTCCCGCTGATGGGTGTCAAATTAAGAATATTATTAATTTCGCTATATTTGCTATTTGTATCAATTTTGTAACATATTTCCTTCCCGTGCGTAGAACGGGTATTTCAGCTAGTATTCGTATATAATGGGTTTTAAGCTAGAATATCACATATTTGGTACATAAATAGATGTGAATTTGGTTGTCATCGGCTGTAAATTCTTTTAAGGCTTTTTTTTTCAGATGAATGCAGTTTATAGAACATTTGAAGTATAGTCGATAAAATGCATGAACAAAGAAACGGGTGAAGACGTTTCGGAGATCGCACTGGCAACTATCAGGTCTAAATTATTTGCAAACTATTTAGTTGCATGCAACTGGAAAACTCAAACAATATCCGTTCACTGAGCAACATTTTAATTGCACAAAATATCCTTTCGTTCGCTGCCGTGCCAACAGCTTCGCCAAATAAGCGACAATTTGGCGATTTTGTATGGATTGAGGTAATCCAAGTTTTTGCGATTTTTCAGCTTCACTTTGACGATTGCGAAATCTGGGACCCGGCAGTCTTGAGTGCAACGATTTAATTGCACGGAGTTGGAGCGATTTTTTAGTTGATATGTTGATTAAAAGTTGCAGTGCAATTATGGCTCGCATGCAGCAACCCTTTATATTTGCTCCGGCACTCGTATTTTGTGCAATAATAATTATTTTGAACTTTAACCCATACAATGTAGCCGGCTACGCGAGTCAATGCTAGTAATTATTTTTATTAAAAAAAATAGCTGAAGTACCCGGCATTGAATGTACTTTATGCAGTTTTTGTCGATTCCTTCACTGTGGTGCCATCTGGCGGGTTTAGTAATAAGTCATTTGTGCTTTAAGGGGTGGGAAAGGAGGATAGGGGCGGTTTTTCGAAATCTCAAGTACACAGCGGCCTTCCTATTGTTTTAAAAGTTCATCATAGATCGGAATAAATTTGTCGATTTGTATAAATAACAAACCCACAGACTGTTCTCTACATTATGAATAAGATAAGTAGAACAAAACTCGCATTATCCGTATCAATTAGGAACAGGGGACCTAGCACAATCTCTCAATTCAAACACATTTTGTTGGAATCTTCGAGCATGGATCCTTCATAATACAGAAAACATAGTCATATTCTCGCTAACATCAAAGTGAGGCCAACATGTATGGCCTCAGACACGTGGTTAATTACGTCATTCCATTCATAAATTTTCACTGTTACGCATTTCCCAATTCATCAGCCAATCGCGAGTATTTTTTAATTCATAATTTTGAAAAGAAGTCACGTGCCTGAGGCCATTCGGTCTGAGATGTTGGTTTCACGATTATGACGTCATATTCGCTCTACTACAGTCCATTCATGCTCGAAGGTTGGAACCGAGAGGTCACGTGATATTTTCTTCGATATTTCTTCGTAGAAGTGTTACTTCTAGTCGCGAGTTGGTGCTAGTGCCCCAGATCCCATACGGATAATTGGATAATTCACGAAAAAAAATTATTTCTGAGTAAAAACACGAACTTTGCTTTAGTATGCGATGTAGTTTAATGATAATTAAAAACAATATCATTCACCGAAAAGAAACTTTTAAAATATGGATTTTTTACTGATTTCTTTTTTCTTATCAAAGTGATCCGGATAATCGGTGATCCGCTTTAATCCGGATAAATGAAGTTCGGATAACTGGAGTTCTACTGTATTTTAAAGTGAGTTGCAGTGCCGAATGTCTAACTATACAAATGAAGAGTCAGTCATACAGGGTTATAAAAGTTTGATTCAAAAATGTATTCTGTTTTTCAATACCCAAGTTTATGTTACTGTTTTCAGATTCTTGTTTAATGTTTCATGTCATTAAAAAAAATAGCACTGATTTATTTGTTTCTCGTAATGCTTAAAAATATAAGAGTACGCCTGATAATAGGAGTTGTGGTGTTTGCATTTTATGTTCAGGTCTCATAGATTAGATATTTAATGGGAATAATGTCACCTGTGACAAATTCATGTGTAAGAAGTCCAGTCTCGCAAACAGATGGATTTAGCTTGCTTACATAACCAAATGCCCGTCAAAATAAAAAGTTATTTAAAGTTTTTTTTGTTTTTTTAATGTCTAATTCTTTTCAATTCTATATTGCATTCAACTTTTTACATTCATTAAATTTTGTGCAAAAAAAAAAACTGGCAGAAGAAGGTATGCTAAAACCATAATATTCGGTAATTCACCCCCCCCCCCCCCCCCCCCTGAATACGAGTACTCACACTATTTTATAGATAGTAATTTACTACTCATTCGCTGTTCGACGCATCTGCTTGAACAATTCAGAAAGGAGTTTCGGGTGTAACACAGATATGGGGCGTAAACATGGCATCATTTATTAGTTCCTTGTTAAGGCATCTGTTGCAACCCAGAGTTGAATGCATTTAGTTGTTTACTATATTTCAGCGAGGCTTTTATTTTATTTATATTTTATTTCAAGCCGGCGACATCTATGAAGGAGTTTAGGTTGAGCTGTCGGAAGAGTACGGAGTTCATAATCAGAGAAGGCCGGTAGATGGCCGAATGGTGAGAGCGTCGGACTCGGCGCTGGAAGGTCGCGGGGTTTGAATCCCGGCATGTGCTATCTGATAATCGGAGGATCATCAGATTCGTTCCTTTCGTGAACCAAATATATTTTTAAACCCCTATGTCACAAACTGTCACACTTCAGCATACCCCTACTTCACCCCTTCACCCCCCCCCCCTTTTTTTTTACATTCTTCTACCATAGGCGTAAGAAGGGGAAGGGAAGCCCAGAGTGGCTCAAGACCATAGTCTACATTTTCTACCAAAAATTGTTAATATCTTAAGAAATTTACACAATTTCCTCAGTAATTAACAAATTATTAATAATTAAGAATTGCTAAGCAGCATAACTGCTAATTATTAATGACTAATTAGCATAACTGCTAGATATTAATAACTAATTAGCATAACTGCTAAGTATTAACGACTAATTAACATAACTGCTAAGTATTAATGACTAAATAGCATAACTACGAAGTATTAATGACTACTTAGCATAACTGCTAAGTATTAATGACTAAGTAGCATTACTGCTAATTATTAATGACTAATTAGCATAACTGCTAAGTATTAATGACTAAGTAGCATAACTATGAAGTATTAATGACTAATTAGCATAACTGCTAGTTATTAATGAATAATTAGTATAATTGCTGATTAATGTTTATTTTTTATATTGACAATTACTCTGGGAATGGAACTAGTTGAGCCTCCCCCCCCCCCCCTGCATAATTAGAATTGCAATACCATTGTCTTCTACCAACAATATCAATCTAGCACTTAGTAAATGATATATACATATCCAGGCAGTTCAGAAACAAAGCATTAAATTATAAACGGTATTTCACATTTTATTTTACAACCGGATTTTTCAACTGCAACTACTATATCGACTCCAACCGAAGCCTAAACGATTTACTTCTCTGAAAATATTTTTTATTGATTTTTACACCGTTTTTCAGGCTGTTTTTAATGTTTTTCAATTTTTTCAACTGTTTATCAGGCGATGTGTGTGATGTCACACTTCTCGTGTCCCCCCCCCCCCCCTCCTTTGTCACAAAGTGTCACACATTCGTGAACCTCCCCATGAGAATTCGACAGTGGTGGCCGGGGTCAAAAATGTTAGTACAGCCGAAATCATGTGAAATCCCCTATTTTCCACATCCATACATGAACGGAAATTCTTTAATATTTATTACTAAAATCAAAATTTCCTTTCAATTTTTACGAAATGATAACATGCGAAAAAAATAGAAAACACTTATTTTTTGAAAATTAAATCAATCTCCTTTCTTTTAAACTTGCGAATCGGTCAATTTTAATATTAATTTAAGTAACGAAAGAACAACACACGTGTAAACTTATCACGAAAAACCATTTCCGTTTGGAGATATTCTCGTAAGTTATCGTTTCAACCCCACCCATCCCAGAGTTTCACGGTCGAGCCAATCAGCATATCGAATCTCAAGTGCAGCTAAAACAAGAAAATTTATTTCGGCTCTACCTTCTCACAAATGCAGTGCATTGGCATGGGGAGGAATCTCCATACTACGTACAGGTTGCCATGGTAATGATGCAGTTGATTTCGAACTTCGGTTGTTGGCTGCAGTTTTGATTGAAGGGAGTTTTTCCCCTCCTGAATTGTGCATTACGGCAACAGGCTTGCTATTTATTTGAGATTTTTTTTACTTACAGTAGAAATTGTGTCTTCATTTCCAATTCTAATCTTCATTTAACAAAATTAGTAAAATTTATAATTTTTATTTTAAAATACACTAATAAAATTAGGTGCAACCTGGCTGTACTTGCTGTAGTCCACGAGCCGCCATTGGAATTCGATAATAAAAGAAGAGTAATTGCATTATTTCTTCTTCTTAACTCGCATTCTCTTCGCGTAACAAAAATCGAGAGAAGAAAATGCGAAATATAAATTTAACATTTGCATAAAATGCTGATTTCGCAACAGTTAAACTCATTGAAGGTCACTTTCGATCGAAGGTCAGGCTCAGCTGACCGGCGGCGACTGATTGGAAGAACAAAGGAAAGAAAGAAACAACAAAAAGACATTCTGTAAATGTCTGATTGCCATTGAAATGTTATATTGGAGACGCAGCGAAAGTTTGATTTGGTTAATTAACGTCGCCCTAGAGCTGCACTAGAGCCAATAATCTGGAAACCCTATAAGTTGGAAATTTTAATTTTTAAAAATACTCGAGTCAGGAAAATTATGCCTGAAGAAAATTAATAATATCAGCAAATGAAAGCTAGTGAAGATTAGGAGATGCCCAACTTGTAAAATTACATTTAACCTCAAAACGGACAATGCATTGGTTTGGTTAATTAACGTCGCACTAGAGCTGCACAGTGGGCTATTGGCGACGGTTCGGGATCTATCTCGAAGGAAAGACCCGGAAACACATTCATACATGCACCTCGTTATTTTTAGAACCATGGTCAGATGACGAGGAAACACCTGAACTGGCACCCAACGCCTTTAGACGTCGGGACTTTGGACTCCGATCAGATTGATCGTGCACCAGTCCCGTATACACGCCGTTAATTTTTACGGATGTTCTGGACGACTAGTATTTTGTAGCAAAGCTGGCAACTTTCCGATCACCAGGTCACTACTTTTTACTTTTCTTTGTCAAGTCCATAGCCTGGCATCGAACCAGGAACTTTCGTATTCCCAGCTGACACGCTCGGCCACGGAGGCCTACCAATAATCTGGAAACCCTAAAAGTTGGGAATTTTAACTTTTAAAAATACCCGAGTCGGGAAAATTATGCCTGAAGAAAATTAATAATACAGTGAAACCCCGATTTTACGTCCCCCCATTTTACGTTTTTCCCGTTTTGTACGTTTTTTTCTGTAAGTCGCATCCAATCTCTATAATGATAATGTGTTTTTTCCCCCGGTTATACGTTTTTCATTTATACGATTTCCCGGATCGACCGTTTTTCGTTTTTGACCAAGAATCATTTTTTTTTCGAATATTCTTTCACTTTTATTTGTAAAACCAACGTCTAGGCATGTTTCCAGACGCAAAGGCACCTGAAACTGATGTTGATTACTGGTTTTCGCATTCCTTAGCTGTCACGTGACGACCAGGTGCGGAGTGCTACTAAGGCAAAACTAGATGCGCGCGCATCTAGTTTAGCCCTGGCGCAACTAACAGATAGCCAATACGAAAGGCGAGCGATACTCTACGCTCTTTCTGACTCTCAATCATTTCGTTGTGTTCAGACGCAATAAAAATGACATCGAAAAAACGCAAGCTTTTCGGTTGCAGAAAAAGCCAACGTTATCGAAAAGGCCAACGCATTTCACGGGACAAAGGTGGAAATGGCAAAGTCTCTTGGATTAGCAGTTTCAACACTGCAAACAATTTTGAAACAGAAAGACGCCATCGAGACCAGCTATGAAAATTTGGGTTGCGGCAAGGCTAAGAAGAGAAAAACTTTGAAAAGTTCGCCATATGATGAACTTGAAACCATATTGATTAAATGGTTTAAACAAGCTCGCGCTGTAATGCTCCAATAAATGGCACAATACTGAGGGAAAAAGCTTTAGAAATTGCCGCTCGGCTTGAGTTGAACAATTTTAACCCTTCTAACGGCTGGATAGATCGTTTAAAGAAACGCTACAATCTCGTGCACCGATCACTTTGTGGGGAATCTGCAAGTGTCGATGTAACAACAATTGATGATTGGAAAAACAAAACTCTTCCATCTTTAATTGGCATGTTTTGGTGGGAAAATTTCGAAGATGAGGTTGACTGTTTTGCTGTGCTGTAACTCTGATGCGAGTAAAAAATTAACAACCTTAGTTATAGGAAAATCTAAAAATCCACGTTGCTTCAAAAACGGGAAAAGTTTTCTACATGTAATGAAGCCAATAAAAAGGCTTGGATGACCCAAGCTCTTTTT